>CM064543.1:16831296-16856296 GCA_032716605.1 Paralithodes platypus
TCCTAACATAGGCGGAGATGGAGGATAGAAGATAACGGCGGGGGCATTCACTATCGCCGTTGAGGCATTGTCCTGTGTTAGTTGGTTTAATGTAGACGGTGGTTTTGAACCCATGGTCGTTCAGAGCTACGAGGATGTCGAGGAAGGGGAGTTGTCCATTGTTAGATGTTTCAAAGGTGAAGTTAAGTCCGGAGGAGGTCATGAAGCGACGCTGGAGTTCCTGTAGTTCGTGGAGGTCCTTGATTTGCACGAAGATGTCATCCACGTATCTACAGTAGACGGCGGGTCGTTGGGCAGCTAGGAGCTCTTCCTCGATGGTACCCATGAAAAAGTTCGCAAAAAGAACTCCTAGGGGCTGCCCATCGCCACACCGTCTATCTGCTTGTACATGTTGCCCCGGGGGCAAAGGAAGGGGGCCTCCTTGGTACATAGCTCCAGTAGTGTTTTCAGGGCCTTCTCCGGGATGTCCAGTGTAGGTGTATCAGGGCAATGATAAATTCGACGTAGAATCATGTCAATGGTCCTACGTTGGTGAACAGGCTTTCTACGTCGAGAGAGGCGATTGTGTGGTTGTTGTTACGGGGGGCGTCTCGTAAAATTTCCAAGAAATTGTGGGCTGAGTTAAGGTTGAATTGGCTGGGCACGTAGGGGGTGAGGAGGTTGTTCAGGGCCTTGGCGATCTGGTAGGTGGCAGTGGGGATCTGGGAGATGATGGGGCGGAGGGGGTTCCCAGGTTTGTGTGTTTTGATGGTTCCGTACGCATAACCAGGGGTGTATTCTCCGACGAGTAATAAAGCGAAAACTCATCAGAGACCTGGAAACTTTGAATAATAAAATTTCCAACGCAGAAATTGCCATTTCTTTCAACCTCGTATGTATTAAAGAAAATTTATTACCTGGCTTTACCAACATATATATATATATATATATATATATATATATATATATATATATATATATATATATATATATATATATATATATACGGTATATATATATATATATATATATATATATATATATATATATATATATATATATATACAGTATATACTGTATATACTGTATATATATATATATATATATTTACTTGTTTATCTATCCAGCCTGTGTGTCTATATATCTGTCTATCTATATTATCTACTCATCTATCTATCTACAGTTACACTCGCGCACACGTACACACACATACGTATACCTCAAGAGAAAACGCGAAGTGTGGACACTGTAATAGGTTTGTGATAAATAGTAGTTCCCGTCTGTCTGTATGTATCTGTATATATGTATCACTTTTGACACACACACACAAACACACACACGCACACACACAGAAGTGTGGAGTCTTCTAATATGCCTGTGATATAGCGGCTGTCTGTGCCCATTTGTCTTTGCAATGATCCCCTCTGTGTCAGGGGGCTGTTGCAAAATTGACCGTGCAGACGAGAGAGAGAGAGAGAGAGAGAGAGAGAGAGAGAGAGAGAGAGAGAGAGAGAGAGAGAGAGAGAGAGAGAGAGAGAGAGAGATAGAAGCTGTGTTGAGAGTAATGCTTAGTAGCTAAATTTTAACTTTATTTTCTCATATATTAACAGGATGATTATTGTTCGTGAAACATCGAAATCCTTAATTATATCCAAAATGCTTTAGGACTATATGACTTTATATATATTTTGTAAATAATGTTGCATCAAGGCAAATTAGTTGATACGGTGTTTCAGAATACAGCTTTAAAATAATGTATTAAATAATATATTCATCATTTCAGGTTTCATACATTTCTTTCACTTCAAGTTTTTTTAATTTCGTGGATCTTTGGGGGCTATATGAAAAGTTATTGATATATAAGTGTTACATAGTGAGATGGATGGTCGGGGAGGCTGCTGACGGCGATTTATTACCAAGATGTATCAATATATCAAATAATTTATAGCTTTCTTCGAACTCGGGTGGAGAAGCCTAAGAAGAGATGGAGAAGGAAAGAAATAGGATGTTGTTGACGTGTGCTTTACTCGGCCACTGTTTTTCTGGGTGGTTTTGCTTCTTCTTAACCACTTTAATCAAATGACGACTTGTTTACTTTCTTAATGCTACTGATAGTATATCTTGTATTCTGCGTAGGAGAGACATTTAGTAATTAATCCTCTTTCTCTGACACATTCTTCCTAGGTTAATACAATCGTAACGAGGTAGCTAGAATATAGAACACAAATATACCATTTGACTGAAACATATTTAATCATTTATGTATTCCTAGTCTTTCATGTTTTCACTTTTCTCAATTTCGCCAAGGCTCGTCTACTATCGCCACCTTCCCACCCACGTATCTATAGTCGATGTTTAGTTTTGTTTAGCCTTGCGGAAATTGTATTAATTGACATCGATATTTAAAGAAAAAATATGAAACTGTTATTGCTTTGTATCATATTAATGCCAAGCTATCACAATTTACACAATATTTGGTTATAAAAAACTTTGCAATCGCAAAGTAATTACGATGGAGATAAGTCCGTTTTTCGCCTGCTTACAAAATCAGACTATGCTGTAGTTCAGTTAACCACTAACTTCCCCTGCTCACTCATAATTTATTCCATCTCAATATTGTCAGCAAGTTTACCATCTCCAACTAGCTCGCCATATCATATTAATGCCTCTGCCACCATTACTTCCCATCACCTACTGCCTCCACCATCAGCACCTTGCCAAACACAGCCACTACACTTACCACACCCAAACTACCTACCACTCTGCTATCTCGCCCTTGACCATCCCATCACCCAATCACCCATGTTAACTTGGAAAAAAAAAAAAAAAAAAAAAGTCTCACCCCTTTCCCATTCTTAAGTAAGCCATTTTAGATTTACAGAAGAGTGACCATTACTTGCATTACTGCATGTCCACAAACCCATGTTAACTCCAGCCATCCACTCTGTAATCCACCTGTTTTCACCCAACCCAACTCAATGACCACCCACCCACGCTTTCATCTTTGTTATGTATCTCAATACTTCTCTTACTCATCACTGTTTTCCATTTCATATGTATACAGTTCATCCTGTTCATTTATCTCATAATCTGCATCTCACTAAGTTCATCGAATTCATCAATGTAAGTCATCCTATTACCTTAATCCCTCTAACCTTCTTCACACGTCTCATATGTTATTCTACATCATCATATTCATCTATATCACCAAATATATTTAATATCAGTCTTTGCTTTAATATGCAGTGAACCGACATTATTGTTATTCATTTGTCCTATTATTTCATACATGGTAAGATACTAAGGCAACTGTTCTTCCCATCCCTGTCTAACAGACCATATTTCTAATTAACACTTTTATTGACACCACTGAAACATTAAACACGCTTCCAATCATACAGAACATGATTTATGCCTTGATTCGATTATGTTGATTTATAATGTCTCACATTTTCCAGTAGTTCCTAAATGCATAACACTATTTTTGTCATTGGATTTCACGAGTCACTGAGGGAGATACAAGCCTGCATAACATTGGCGTATGGCAAAGGGTCTGTTGTTTGAATAGTATGGAGTTAGGTAGCGGATCAGAGGTATAATGACGCGCTCTGATTAACACGGCGTAATGATGTTGTTGATTGTGACCTCTGTTTTGGATCACCGGCTCTTCTGTTAGGAATACTGTTTAGGTATGTAAAAGTGTTTTATTCAACGCTTTGTTTTTCAAAACATCTCGCTAACCTTTTATCAGATACAAGAACAAAAGCTTGCGTATTGGAGTTGTTGAATTATCTAATTTCTTTCTTTCTTTCTTACTTTATTTATTTTTCTATTTATTTATTTATTTATTTGTTTATATGTGTTGGGATTCCGCATCATTGTAAATATCCAAAACATTTAAATGTATGCATAGTTAATTTCCCTTGAAACTTTTAGAATATCAAATTAAAAATATATATCCCTACGCTTTGAAACACTTATCAATATTTTGTATCGGATTGTTCTTCAAATAGTGCGTTTATTGGTATGATAATGAGGGCATATGATCATTGTCATTGTGATCCCTTGAAAGTCTGTCATTCAGTGAAATAAAGCCAAGGCAATTTCAAGTTACAGATTTGTATATAATGTCAGAGTTTTCTATTTTGTTCACCTCATTATGCTTATGATATCACCGAGGCGACAGAGTTGATGCTATGAAACATTAGCCCCCGCCCGTAGGAAGTGTGACCGACGCGTCTTTCATGGTGATTCATTGTGTCCTGGGGACCAGATGGAGGCTGTTCTCAGGTGCCAAGATTTGTTATAGGTATTGATTGGCCTGGGGTGGGTGACTCTCGGAGGGGCCAGAGACAAATGGAGAAG
Organism: Paralithodes platypus; assembly: GCA_032716605.1. NCBI lineage: Eukaryota > Metazoa > Arthropoda > Malacostraca > Decapoda > Lithodidae > Paralithodes > Paralithodes platypus. The sequence goes on from CM064543.1 coordinate 16,835,641, forward strand.
GTGGTTGTATGGATGTTTGAGTTGTGGGAGAATAGAAAACAGCATAAAATTGGAGTGATAATGGACTCACGAACAAAAAGTGTTTGTTTAGAGGATTGAAGGAATGTAGAGAGGGTAGCTTTTGTGGTGCATATCTTGGTAAAGAAGGGAGCATCAAAGAGGGAAGACAAGAGTGATTCTCGGAAGGGCAAGAGACAAGTGAAGAGTGTGGTAGAAGTAGGAGGGGGGGGGGGGATGTAGGTTGATGATAGAGAGCATGCTGGTAGGTAGGTGGGGTATAGTTTGTTCGTGCTGGGATAATAGTGGAACAAATGAGGTTGCAATTAGCGATTTTTCCCAATTCAAATTAATATTTGTACATGGAGAATGGCATAAATATAATACAAAATGTAAAAATACAATAAGATACAAAAATGTTAAGCATTATGTGTAGGTGGAGGCACATAAGTAGGTGCAAGGCTACATCGTATTAGAAAAGAACGAAACACAAGAAGGGGATCAAGGCATGGCGAGGATATTTGTATAGATATTCCCAAAACAAACAAAGAATAAAGCGATCCACAGAATATGATATCCGAGATTCCCTCCTTTCCCGGGAGGACATAGTCCACCTGGTCAGACTGAAAGGTGGGCACCATCCAGCGCTTATGTGTTATCAGAGGCTGGATGACTCCGTCCAAGATACAGGTCCAGGCTGGAACGCAACACCGCACACTATCAAACACATTGAATTATGGAAGACTGCAACGCACACATCCACTTATATTACGCCAACTACACAGTGTACAGTACATTCTTTGAGAGCTTAGTGGGAAAACCCGGTCTCGACCGTTGCCCTCCTAGGCTGCCTGTTCGGCTAGGTAGTCTAGGGAACGACTACTACTACTACATAATTATGAAATCCGAGATAGATAGAGAGGCATTAGGAAAGAGTCAAGGATTTGGAAGGGAGATGAGGAGCAAATATAGAGCCTAGGGGCCTATCTGGCGGTGTTTCTCATCACAGGTAGCTCTGCCTCCTGATAATAATATTACGATTAAAATAACTTTCTTACAACTTTGATATCGTATCAGTACACTGGGGACTACAGTGAATAACACAAATGAATACAAAAATACCCAAATGGAAAGATTGATATAGCTTTGAATAAATAGCCATCTATATGTATATATGAAGTAGTTTTGTAATCTTATATTATTATTACCATGCTCAAAGAAGATTCCAATACTGTTTTGTTATTTACAGTATTTATCGCCACAACAACTAAGGATTCAATGTCAATTTCTCGCTCACCTAAGAATGCAGACAAGTTCTACACACACACACACACACGTACTATACAATTTTGTTTTATAGCGCAGACGCAGGTGCTTCAGAACTTGATTTTAATGGTTCAAAGATTGGTGTAACCTTATACAAGCTCACGACTGTACAAACAACCGCCACAAGGCCCACCGTATTCCAGTCTCCCCTTCATGAACCAAAACCATTATGAGCCCCTATATCTGTCCCCATCTCAAGTTAAGCGAGGCCTTTATTCATGCCAGGCACCCTAACAAATATGGGAGACATGGTGGGAGTAGGTAAGGTAACGGTGGGAGAGGGAGAGTGCCAAGTCGACACGAGTAGCCGGGTTTGTGGTAGTCTTTATCCATTACTAGTTACTAGAACTTATTTTGTCCAAAATATATAATTAATACATAAACTACTTATTGATGTCCGTCAAAGCTATCCAAAGATCTTGTCAGGTCCCATTGAAACAATTTAATATACTTAACATGTCTTTGTGTCGTTCTGATAAGGCTTTGATAGGGCCCAATATAAATTTTGAATGGCCTCGATGGCCCTGTGCCTCATATCTTCTACCAACCATATATTTATAACGGAATGTACGCAATTGTGAAAACTCATACTTCACTATTAGCTATAAACAGGAGAAACAGTGAGACAGGAAAATATAACGGTATGACAACAGAAGGGTAACTACACCGCACTATAGTAGAAAGGTAACGGTGAGACAGGAGGAGGAGTGGTAACTTTACGAAAGGAACAGTGGTAGTAAAGGGCGAGACAGAACATGAGGTAGGCAGTGGCGAGACAGAACAATGGGTAACATCGGCGGGGGGCATGAGGGGTCAACAACACCACACACACACACACACAGGCACCTGGCAAATACTGAGGGGGCCACGATAAGGGACCTGGCCACGGACGCTCCCCCCATTATCCCGCCAGTAACGACGGTATCAATTGGCTGGACTAACGACGTAGGCACACCCCTTTCACCCACCTCCTCTTCCCTGTCTCTTCTTCACTCTTCCTCTTCTCCCCTTCCCTTCCTTTCCCCTTACTTATTCCTTTTCTGTATTGATCTTTATTCCTGCCTCCCCTGCCCATCCTGGCTCATATTCCCGTTTCCTTTTTCCCATTCCTCCTATTTATTCCTCTTCTCAAATTGTTTTAATTTTCCCCTAACCTCTTCTATATTCCCATTCAACTTATTTTTCTTTCTTACTCCACCTCCTCTCCCCTCCTTATCACCACCATTATATTTTCCTTTCCCTTCCTCCGCTTCTTCATTCCCCTCCCTTTCCCTTCCTCTTCCTCCTTAGTATCTCCACTTTCCCTTCTATTCCTCTTTCTTCTCTCCTTTCCCTTACTCCTCTCCACTAACTAACTCCCCCAGTCCTGACCCCCTCCCCCCTCCCCCTCTTCCTGCCAGGGTTGGGTGATAGTGGGTGACCTGAGCGTCCCGTTGACCCTGATTGGCTACTATGGCTTTCTCGTTGACCTTGATTGTCTTTCGTCCACTACTGGCCTCTCTCAAATCCACAAGTAGACTGTGATTTTCAACAAACGCGTAATAGATTTGTTCTCCATTTAGTTTCTATATTTTATCATCTCATACGCCATAGAGTTTGTTTATAATTGTTCTGTTTGTTTATGTGTATGTATGCATGTCTACAATATATCTTAATTCTTTATAATAGAATAAGAAGAAATTTGGTAACTATCTTCATTTTATGCCCCCGTGACGATAAGCATATAACTTAAAATGTAAAAAGAAGATGTTTCATTAACCAACATATTGTTCAAAAGTTTATTATAAAAAAATGCTCGAGTAATTTGGCAGTAAACGTTGAAAGGAGAGAGAGAGAGAGAGAGAGTGTATGTGTGTGTGTGTGTGTGTGTGTGTGTGTGTGTGTGTGTGTGTGTGTGTGTGTGTGTGTGTGGGTGAGTAAGATGAGTTTAGTCAGCATGTTGAGTGGGTACTTTGGCCTTCTCATTGATCCTTCTTAGTTTTTATGGCTTGCACTCTGATTCTGAATGGTTATTCTGTTTTTGTTTCTGATTTGATATTCTAATATACTATCCCTGTTCAGCAATTTGACCCTCTTTTCCTGACCCTGTTATGTGGCTACCGGCATTTCCTGGTGTCCCTGAGTGTCTACCACTGGCTACGTTGACCTCTCTGACTAGGATTAATTACTATTCGCTACTCTGACCCTCACTATTGGCACTGGTTAGCTACTTTTTGCTACGATGACCTTCATTCTTATCGGGATTGGCTTCTTTTGGATACTCAAAGGTCCTGATTGACTAATCTTTGCTACTATGCCCCTGATTAGCTACTCAAGCGTTGATGTGGACTGAAATGGGAAAATGAGTTATAAATGCAGAGATTGAGAGACGAGGTAAGATTATGTGCGCAAGTGAATTGGTTTAAAAACAGTGTTTAAAGGGAAAGGATAAGAGGAGATTTGAGGGTTGCTATACTGTATAATTTATGCAATAGTGATTTTTTTTTAGTAGTGCCAAGGAAATTGATTACATATTAAATTATTTATCGTGGTGAGGAAAGAGAAGAATTGATTTAGTTACATCTAAAAATGAACGCGTAAAGGAGGAATGCGAGCCCCTATAGCAATGTAAAGATAATGTAAAGTACTTACTGTGTGTCACAAGAGATGAAAGAGAGAGAAGAGGCTGTAAGATAAAAGTGGTCCTATATTTGAAAGAGTAGTGTTTATAGAGGTGGAAGAGTAGAATTTGTTTTAGATACGTAAGAATGGAGTGTTTATAGAGATGGAAGTAGAGGAGGATGTAAGAAGCGCCTTAGGTGTCCAAGGTGTGATGGAGTGCGAGTGTAAATGGCCCTCACATCCGGCCATAATGAGGTGTGGTGGTCAGTGAGCCTCGCACCTTCACCCACTTATATACACATACAACATCCAAAATAGAACACTGGGAGATACCTTAACATAGCATAGGCTAGTGTAGAAGATAATTTTGCAAGAGGATCGAGTAGAAAGGAAAGGATGGAAGAGGAGAAAATGGGATAAACGAGGATGATATAGGAGAGTATGTAGAGATTGAAGAGTATAAGGGGTTGTTTGAATAAGAGGAGATAGGGGATTATATGAATGCAAGAGAAGGCCCAGGTGTCCACGGTGCGATGGAGTGCGAGTGTAAATAGCCCTCACATCCGGCCATAATGAGGTGTGGTGGTCAGTGAGCCTCGCACCTTCACCCACATTATACACATACACACGCCCAAAATTGAACACCGGTCGGAGATATACCCTGTTTGTACTTTAAACTATTTCATATATGAATGATTACAATCAAATACGAACAAGGAAACAAATTTATTGAATATATATCATATCGAATATCGTAACACAGATTACGATCCCAAATTATAGGGAGGAGTCGTGGATACAGGTCAACTTTGCCTACCAACAAAACTAATCGTGAAGTGTACGAGTATCAGCGGTGCGGAGAGAAGCTAATGAGTATTTAGGTGCGAGTTCATTACAGATAACGACCTGTTAATGCCTGATTTTCTTCCGTGAGCCCACACATTAATACTCCATATTCTTTTGAAGGGTGTAAGATTGTAACGTCAGATTTATTCTTGTAGGGGTTAGTGTCTCCTTAGCTTTAATTGTATATGTACAGTCGCGCTATTAAGTCATGTATCAGCTGTCATCACGTATGGGTCTCTCTGTGCTGTATTAATGTCAGTCAGATATCCAATAGGGTGAGTAAATGTAGGAACAGGTTTGTATATCTTACTCACAAGGAATAAATCAATTTTAGATACTGCTGCTACCAATTATGGATCACAATATACTTGGTGTTGAGACATCACTTATTAGGCCGACTGTACAACTACTGACAAGTGATCGCGAACTCTTGTAAATTTGTGTATGTAAATATATCCATTTAGATTGATGTTTATATCAAATCAGTTATATTTTAATAAAGCCATAATGTGCAATTATCAATATATAGCTGATTTGATCTAAACTCCAATATAGGCTAAATGGGTATATTTGCATAAAGAAAATTGCAAGAGCTCACGAACACATGTTAGTAGTTGTACCCATATGATTTAAACCTTGAGGTGTATTATTGTATGGCGCTCTATTTAAACCTTGAGGTGTATTATTGTATGGCACTCTATTTAAACCTTGAGGTGTATTATTGTATGGCGCTCTATTTAAACCTTGAGGTGTATTATTGTATGGCGCTCTATTTAAACCTTGAGGTGTATTATTGTATGGCGCTCTATTTAAACCTTGAGGTGTATTATTATATGGCGCTCTATTTAAACCTTGAGGTGTATTATTGTATGGCGCTCTATTTAAACCTTGAGGTGTATTATTGTATGGCGCTCTATTTAAACCTTGAGATGTATTATTGTATGGCGCTCTATTTAAACCTTGAGGTGTATTATTGTATGGAGCTCTATTTAAACCTTGAGGTGTATTGTATGGCGCTCTATTTAAATATACTATTCAATTAGCGATTGCATTTTATTTGATCTAGTTTTGTGCGATATTATTTAATTTAGGAATTATTCTACCTCGATTCCGAAGGTTATGTTATGTTTTTTGTTATTAGGTAGAATAAATATTACAAATCGTCAGTGTGATTGATAGAATTTATATAAATAAAGTGTGTGTATAGGCTATGTCTTTGTGTGTAAGACATGGCCACCTCTCCCCACATTATATTGAAATAATAAGTTTCACTGTTAAGCAGTAAAAGCAAACAACGCTGTGGTAGGATACAGACTTCGATCTTAGACAGTGCACATCAAATATCACAGCGTGCATAATATTTATTGTTACAACATGGTACAATTTCAGTTTGTGTATGTCACATTGTGTATTAGGTTAGAGGGATACACAAATTGGTCATGATTTTTGAGAATATATAATAATCAAGTGTTAAATCAGAATAGAAGATACTGTTATGAAAGGATGCATGATATCAACCGTTACACCTAGTTACGATTATGGGAAGTGCTTGATATCGAACTTTGCACCTGGCCATAGTGAACGATTTGTAAAGTGCATGACTAATTAAATAATAATCTAAAAGGAATGCAATAATGTATGTATATGTATGTATGTATGTATGTATGTATATGCTCAGGCCCAATCCCCACCTTTCCTATTTTTTTGTTTATTTTCTATTTTACTCTGTTTTATTTTTGTTTTATTTTTTTCTTTCTTGGGGGTGGCCGACTCAAGACAGATCAAGAACAGGGAAAACACAAAACACAATACAGAACAACGAACAAACACAGACAAAACACAAAATTCACACACACATCTAGGTCACCCAGTAGAACACCCAGAGACCAGGGTCACCAAGGTCGCTCCAGCACTCCCCCGGCCCCCGAACACCCAGAGAGGCTCCGATCTCGGCAGGCAGACATAAAATAATATAAAATAGATACTATTAATTAATAGTGCATACTATCAAATGTTACACCATATGAGTTTAAAAGTGTATACCACATTTTGTACTACTCTAAAAGGAGTACAATAATACTATGCACTAAGAGAAAGGTTATTATTGTGTGTAGTGCCTTGTATGAAGTGTTCCACCCTCCCCCGGGTACGGTGGTAACTGATTCATGACAAGTGATCCCCGGAGGGTGAAGCAGGTGACTGGTGTGCTTCATGAGCTACTTATGTCATGTATGCCACCAGGGATATTTGTGTGTATGTATGTACTGTATGTTTGGGCATGCTGTATGTAATATATTCCTCTTCTTTAGAATATTACAAAGTGTTGGTCTTCATAGGATTTAGGTTGTAATAATACAGTAATCAAGTGATTTTACTTGCCCTGTTTGTCGCATTTATTATTCCTGCTGAGTGATAAACGAAATCCAAAATAATTTAGAGATATGTATTGAGAGATAGAGATAGAGTGAGAGCTTATATAACCCAACATACCCTTCCTAGATGTTATATACACATTCCCTAGCATACCAGATAATAATGTTTTACAGCCTCTCCCAATTCACAAGCCCAGCCTCTGCAACGCCAGCAAGTAAGCGCGATCTGGAAATGCCAAAATATATATCTAAGCGAAATCATTAAGCTAAGATCCCACTAAGAAATTCCGTGGAAGCGTGTCTGCCGCCTGCCGCCTGCTTGCTTGCCTGACTTGGTAGTCCTTGCCTCTTGCTGGGAGAATTAGGTCAATACATTTACAGTAGAGTCGCTATATTGGATTTGTTTATGTTAAACCATCGCATACATAAGTAGTAAATACAGTATATGAAACAAAATTGTGTATGATGCATTTTGTGAAGTCCCCCAGACCACACAAGTGATTCCCAAACAATAAAATCAAATTGTAACAACTCTACTTACTTAGTTTATGCATTTGGTTAAAATAATGCAAAGGAAGATATTACAAATATATTCATAGATCTAATTCGTTTTGTTCATTCATTTTGACCAAGAATAGAACAAAATGGTAAATTAGCGACACCATAGCGATATTTGAGGACAACACTCCAATGTAATACGGAGATGAACACTAGGTAACTAAGATGGCGCCTATGAGAGCAGTAATTGACCTAACTTTCGGATGTGTGACTGTGGGTATATTCCTCGTGTGCTTATATCGGCCTGAGTCCTCTCAAGCGCAGACATCCGGGGGTGGGATTAATATGACAGAAGGTGTATAACGCGGCAGCAACTCCAAACTGCCAGACTTCTCCCACTTGCTGTCGAATTCAAATAGCCTGATTTCCGAGCGGGGGATTTATGAAACAAGTCTAGCTAATTCCGATCCTGAGGGGGGGGGGGGGGGGGGTGCAGGAGGGCTGGGAGGTGGTCCAAATGCTTGCACTTGATACATAACTTGCTTTACTGAGGAATTTAAATCTATCAATCTCTAGGTAAAATATATCAAAACTTTAAATGTATAAACACCTTAGTTAATCCTTTGCTAACTTTTGTAATTATATTCGGTATATTATAAGACCATATACATTATATTCTAGGGAAAGGTTCATGAATGTATAATATACTGTATAGTGGCATCCAATTTCTTTCAACTAAGGAGCTATTCAGCATCAAGGGGTTACTTAAATGCGGGATATTCGTCCTTCGCAATCTTTTGATCAGTTAATTTTTCGCAATATTATCGCAATTTACGTTTGAATAGGTTTATTTCAATAGTCGCATTATAGAGAATGAAGTATTGACATTTCCAGAGAGAGAGAGAGAGAGAGAGAGAGAGAGAGAGAGAGAGAGAGAGATAATGACCTGTGCCTCAGCAATATTTCCCTGACTATGCTGAGTGTGACTTCTTCCTCGGCTCTTCCTTCTCCTAGCTGGCTTCCCGTATCCTGGCCACGAGTTTCATTTATACAACTGAGATGGAACAGTTCGTATGGAAATAGGTTAAAGTGGCTACACCACTCCTAAACGGCTACAACACAAACGGCCGCTATCCTAAACACCCTTGGGTAGGTTAAATTATTAGGATAACCTTAGACTATGCTTAGATAAGTTTTGGTTGAGATTAAGATTTTACCGTTTTGGAGCATTTCTGTTTTGAATTGAACCCGTTTTTATACAATATATGACATCACCAGTATTAGTCTGCCTAGCTTGAAATTATTTAGCATTATCTAGCATAATCTAATATGCAACACTTTAACCTATGTTATAGTGATGACAATTTAGCCAATCAAAATACTGTATACCTAGCATATCGAAGCTTTTCCTATAATGTACATAGAATTTGTCAGTCGAGTGCTTTTCGATGAACGTTTGAAACTCAAAAGAGCTGAGGGTGATGTACAGAATATCATCTGATGTTATTTGCATCTCATCTCCTTGACTCTGATAGATTCTTTCCATGGTGATAGAAATGTCTGGTGATAATTAATATACAAATTCATATGTCAAATTGAAGGGCTAACTTGGATAGATTACTATGGCGTTTCTGTTCTATGATATTGAAAGACCATTCCTATGTATATTATTTTCTAGTGTTAAGAATAGACTGTAACGAAATATTCGGTAACCAAAGAAAGAGAGATAGAGAGAGCAGTGCAGTACAGGTCTGTCGTGACGTTAAATAATTGTATTGTCTACACCACTGTGGTATTATCGGGGTGCGGAACCTCGTGGGCTGGATTGGATGGCTGATGAAGTCTAGTTACAATTAACATACAAACCGGGTCCTCCTCCTCCTGACGAACACTCACTTGAGGGACCTAGCGTTTTGGGTTCTTGTTGCTCATAAGGAAGGAGAAAAGTATGAATGACATCCATCAGCAAAGTATGAATAAATTTCACTCTGCATTTACATGAATCCTATTGTTATCGACTGATCTTATCTTGTGTGCGAAGAGTCATACAATCAGTTCGTAACCATTCCCTGAGAAGCCCCGTTCAATGTAGAACGGTTGAATGTACAGGCTCTCAGCTTATGCCCGAGAGACAGTAGTTGAAATATAGAAAAACAAATGATAAGTGATGGGAATCGGCAATCCATTGGATAAAAATAAAGTGAGACAGCAATAACACAATACAAGGAAAAGATGATTGCCAAAACAAGCAATATCTCATTCAATTGCCATTCATGCATTAACCCACGATATCATTGGCATCACCTTACGGTATACCCATTTCCAGAGTAAAGCTGTTTCAGGGAAAAACAAACCTAAGGTTGTCAATTATTTAAGAACAGTACACAAACTTCAAGACTTCCCCTTTACATACGTTTCTTCATTCATTCCTAGCAATTTCCAATTAGATTATAAGAGTACCATATCACTATAATTGTCAGTGTATCTCCAGAACTGTTTTTATGCAACTTTGAGAAGGACTAATGTAGTTTTCCTTTTTGACTCCTAGAAATGTAATTACTAAGTATCTATTATATATTTCTCTTGGGTTTTATGCTTGGGAAACCAACAATACTTTATACCTCTGTAATCATGGTTCGTTAAGTCTTTGTGGGTTTATATACTTCTTTCTCCTTCTTGGGAACTGAGGATGCTGTTGGAGTATGCATTATTTCTCGAGGGCTTTCGTAAGCTGAATATTCTCATCATATGAGTAAATTGTTAATTATCTGCTTATCCCAGTTGCTTTCCTCTCCCTGCCTCCGACACCGCTTTCGCTTTTCCTTTCAGCTCCAAGGGACGGTATTACTAAAATGAAATCTCTTAAATATTTTACTGCAAATAATACACTGAGAATCCATCGCCTGCATGCCGATACTGCAACGGCTTACACAATGCTCATAAGTTATTTTTTCGCCAGTGGGATAACATTTTGGTGTATTTAAAGACAAATATATTAGCTACAGCTAGGACTCGAACCCTTACTTGCCTAACAATGTCTGCATGACCTACAAAATACCCGCTGTGGTCTTGAAGGTAAGTGGCTAGCCTGTAAGGATTTGAATCCTAGCCTTTTTTAATTTCAGACATTTAATTAAGCTAAAAGCTTATAGAAAATATGGAGAATACGTTGCTTACATAGAATGCAAACTTAGAGGTAAATAGGGACTACTGCATATACGAAACCAAATGGTAGACACTAACGGTTATACTTTGCTTTACACAAATTATATACATCTGCTGTATTCCCCGGAATTGGAAACTGCAATAATCTGGTAAGAATAAGTTTTCGTAACATTTTGGAATGCAAAATAATATTTTGCATTTCAAAATTTTACGAAAACGTATTCTTACCAGATTATTGCACTTTTCAATTCCGGGGAATACAGCAGATATATAACATTTGTGTAAAGCAAAGTATAACCGTTAGTGTCTACCATTTGGTTTCGTATAATGCAGTATATTCGTATATTTAACTCTAAGTTTGCATTTTATGTAAGCAGCTTGTTCTCCGTCATTTCTATAAGTGTTTAGCTTAATTAAGGGTTTTTCTAACGTCTGTGAGCCGATATACAAATAAATACGTTTGATTTAATTTTGTGTTTGTATTCCCCCGACTTGAGCAATGTATTGTGTGCGGTTTGTGCAGTCTGCCAGGCGGTGTGCTGAGGCTTCCCCGGGAGGCAAGAATAGAGCCCATTGGTGTGTCTCATCCACCCTCGTAACAATAATGTGTGTTAATTGTTCCCCCAGAATTGTATTAAACGCCTTGCAGTCTGAAGAGCAATTAAATTCTTATTAGCGGCTGAGAGACTGCCTTTTCTTACCTTCCCCGCTCACTCACTTGCTCTCTCTAGCTCTAGTTCTCTCTTTTGCTCACTCTTGCTCTTGCCCTCGCTCTCGCTCACCCCCCCCCCCCTCTTTCTCTCTCTCTCTCTCTCTCTCTCCTCGTTTCATGTATTTGTATTTCTTTCCATTTTCGTCTGTTCAGCATTTAAAGCCTCTTTGGTTTACGCGAATCGTTGTGTAGTTTCATATTCTTATTCTTTCGTTTTATGGATTTGTGTTGTGTGTAAGGGGGGGGGGGGGGGGATTTGTGTGTGTATGTGTTTTTTTGTTTTTTTCAGATTTTATATTTTTCTACCGTACGGTACCATTTTTTTTCAAAATTCTCTTCCCACCAAGACTCTTACATTGTTTTCTTATATTTCTTCCTAGTTGCTACTATTACACCTCATTATTCTACTGCGTCTAAAGCATTCTATTTTTGCTTTCCTTCTGAACGAACCCAATTTCATTTGTATTCTCTATCTTGCTCTCATAGCCTTTTAAATGCACACTGTCGCCCCCCCCCCCCCTCTCTCTCTCTCTCTTTTATTTTTTCTAATTATATTTGTATTTTTTGAGGGAGACTCTCGAGTATATTATTTGTATTCTTAATTGACTTTCCTCCATCTATTTCCTTTCTTCTTTTTCCAACGTTACTCTTTCATCCATAGGATTCATTCGTTGACCTCATCTACATATTTCGTTTCTTTCAGATGTATTTTTATTATATTCATCTATATTATATATTTTGTTCGCTCTTCCTGCCTTTGTCTTTCTCTCTCCTCCTCTTCATTCCTTTGCAGTTGCTTGTTTTTTTCTTTTCAACTTATCTTTTCGTTTTCTTGTCTTCATTATCTCTGCTTCCCCCTGCGTGCCTCACTTTGCTGCACTTTCTACTTTTTTTGTTTATTAGCTCTGATCTTCTGTTATTGCTAAGTTACCTACACCTCTGTTCCTTCATTCTCTCTTTCGTCTTCCCCTCCTCTAATATATCTCTATTTACTTCATTCTGCTTGTTTCTTATTGTTTAGTTTTGTTCTCCTATCCTATCTTTATGCTTCTTTCCTTCTCTAATTAAATTCTGAAGTTTCTTCTTTCTGTTTCTTTTCTTGTGTTTGCCATGCACCCTCTCTTGTTTCCTTCCTTCTTTCCCCAATTATCTCTCTCTCTCTCTCTCTCTCTCTCTCTCTCTCTCTCTCTCTCTCTCTCTCTCTCTCTCTCTCTCTCTCTCTCTCTCTCTCTCTCTCTCTCTCTCTCTCTCACTACCCCTCTCTCGCCAGCCATTCCACCACTCCTCCCTGTTGGCTGCTCACGTCCTGGCCAGCCCCCTATTGTCTGAACGGCCGGCCGGATCTCCAGATATCCGGAGTCTACCTTATTTTCCGGCCGCTGGACCGTTCCGCCTCTTCCCTTTCCCCTGCTCCTCCTCCTCCCCTTTTTTTCTCCATGATTCTGACCCCTTTTCGCTTTCCTGAGATCCGTTTATTAGGAAAGAGACGACCGTTGCTTCATCATAGCCGCCTTCTGTTTTACCATGCATCGTGTAGTCTGACCAAGAACATCTGACAATATATAGTTAATTAGTTAGTTAAAATAGGACTTCAGAGACTATCAACCCTTCTGGATTATTAAGCCATCACACTGTAAGTCAAGAATAACGTCAGGACTGGAACTTCTTTTCGACAATCCAGTCCCTTTTGTCAGCATCTGTGATAACTATTTAGAATAAGACATATCATATACTTATGCAGTATTAAAAAAAAAAAAAATGATCCACAAAGATCGCAATACTGGTTTTAACAAGCTGATACTTCTATCTCTATGTTTGTAATTTACGTATGCATGACCACGATTGTTCTTGAACCAGCAATATTAGGTAAGCCTTTCTTGCTGGCCGATGTTTCTCATTGTTGAGAGATTGTGTACCGGAAAAGTACGTCCAGTAAGCTGGTACATGTGCTATGAAAGCTCTCACAGGTTTATATTCAATTGGAGTTGATTTTCTGATTCTACACTGTTTTAATAGCATCGTTATAATTAATGTACACTATTTATTCACAGTAATACATGCATTAAACTATTATAATGGTATAATACAACCAATCCTCCACAGTATTAGTTCCAGGTTCATGATTAGGCAACTTACAACACTGAAAGGCAGTCAGAATATCTCTCGGGGTATACAACATGGTGGTCCATAAGAACCAATATGGCTTTACTTTCTCCTAGAATAGCCCTACCTACCATCCTATCCTCACTCCATCATTATACCCTTCTGTGTTCCAGCCCTCATTCTTCTGACGGTCCTCGCCTCACCTCACCCATGTCAATCAAGTCTATCTCTCTCTCTCTCTCTCTCTCCCCCCCCCCCCCCGCCCCCTCCCCCCCCCCCCCCTCTCTCTCTCTCTCTCTCTCTCTCTCTCTCTCTCTCTCTCTCTCTCTCTCTCTCTCTCTCTCTCTCTCTCTCTCTCTCTCTCTCTCTCTCTCTCTCTCTCTCTCTCTCATTGTTTCCCCTGTGCATCCTCATTTCAGAGTTATTTTAGGATATACAATCCTCGTTACGCCTCCTTCTTTATCCTCTTCCGCTCATCTTTTTCTTAGCCATCACGGTATGCATAAACTCTTCCAAGATATTTAATTTAAATTTAGGCATTCTCAAGTGAAATTCCAGACGCACTTTGCACTCAGCGAAAATATAGCAGAAATGAGACACTATAGTTAAGAGTCGGACTAGGGTGACTGTAGGCATCTACATCATCAAGTTGACTGTAATGATCTTATGGTCAATACAATAATTCAATTCAATTTGATATAGTGAACAGAGCCTGAACAGTTACCTATATACTTAACCTCTTTTCAATGTTGAATGTTTTCTTCTAATATGGTAAATTAAAACACTTGGGAAGTCAGCACCTATATGATATGGGCTCTACAAATTTAATTAGCCCCATGTTTACTTTTCTATCGTACGAATCTATTATAGGTGTTCGAAATGGTTTATAAATATTACAGTTATTTATACCTATCTGAATCCTTAACACTGCGTCAATACGAAAATGTTATTCCACTCTTTATTTTAATAGCTTTCTGGATCAAACAAAACTGGGGCTATAAATGGGTACTAACAATTATAATGGTTGTGGAGGATATCTAGAATAGGGTGACTGAACAACTCAACCACTAGTCCATGTCAACCAGTAGCTCTCAACCTGTGCTAAATCAGCCATTACTGCTAGGTTAGGTAAAGTTAGGAAAGAACTTTAACTTGGCACTGATTAGTTGAATTGACACTAGTTAAATTGACACTTTTTGGGACCTACTGGTTGAACAGTCCAAAGGCTCGCAACCAGTGCCAAATCACTGGCACTTGGTTGAGATATACGAGCTGAAATAGTCTAATGGTTGAGATCCCCAGGCCCTCTAAAAGTACCTAGCTATCGTCGTGGCCAGCTTCCTGGGTGACCGTCCCGCCGGAGCCAGTGGGACCTCAGTAGTCGAGAGTAAATTCTGGAAGGCCATTACAGTTACTGAAGTTTGGGCTTGGGAGAGAGAGAAAGAGAGAGAGTATATGCGAGTGTGTGTTTGCATTAGATCTTGAGAAGCTGTATCAGAGCATGAGATATTACCGAATGTCTGAACATATGTGTGTGTGTGTGTGTGTATTTGTGTGTGTGTGTGTGCTTGCCAGTGTAAATAAAAGCCAGACCACATCCCTGAGTTTCCTAGGTAAGTTTGTTCATTATTAAATCGGATTTATACCTTGGTCGTTGTGCAGGTCCCTCAAGTCATTAAGGGGAGGTATTTAGTTTGTTCCCTACGTTTTCATCAAGCTTAAAATTACACCCCGTAGACCCCCTTTTCAAGATAAATTTGTACATTTTTCAGTAGAAAAATTTCCCGGCCAGAGGCCGGTTGCTCTTAAATTACAGGCTCGCTACCGCTCGCCAGGAAAAAATTGACACCTTAATTGCACGAAAGGTCTTATAATTGACAGAAATGGGGCAAAATGTCTTAAAATGTCCAAACTAATAGGGCGAACGTCTTAAAATCTCAAAAGCAATGGGGCTAAACATGAGGGAGAAAGAGGTCCAGAAAAAATCCCTCAAGTGGAAATCTCCCCTTAAGTGTTGTGTCTGCTTTGATGTGTTTGCTGCAAAACTGTGTGTGTGTGTGTGTGTGTGTGTGTGTGTGTGTGTGTGTGTGTGTGTGTGCCAATGTGTGCGTGCGTTTCAGAGTATGAGAGTGTTTGAGGGTTGGTACGATAGAGGTTTATAATACTTTTTGTGTGCATATACATTTCTGGTTAGGACATTAAAAGGGTGAGGTTATTGTGGGTGAGATGCATCTATGTTTATGATGACAGTAATACGAGTACATTATGTAATACATGTGCAGTAAACCATTCTTATGGCAGTCAAAGGCAACATCACATCAATTACAGTTTAATTTAATGAACTGTGCGTGTCACATTCCTTAGAATACTAAAATTGTAAGTATACTGTAGACTAATAATATTACATATAAATGTGATTACAATTTAATGTAAATTTACGATTGTCTATAGGCATTAATAATATTTGAGGAAAAGGTTTATTATTCCTTTGACTAATTAAGATAGTTCAAAACTGACTAAACTGTTTATATATACAGTATATATATATATTATTATTATTCAACAATACAAAAATCAACCCTTCATCTTCCCTCAATGTTCTCGGTGTCTCTTTTTCTTCTGCTCTCACTTGGAAGGACCATATTACCAGTCTCGCTAAGGCAGCCTCCCAGAAGCTGGGTGTGCTCAACCGCCTCAAGGGGTTCTTTACCCCTGCGCAGCTACTTACTCTGTACAGGGGCACAGTGCGTCCTTGTATGGAGTATTGTTCACATGTGTGGAGAGGATCCTCTCACACCGCACTCCTAGATAAAGTAGAAAGGAAAGCTTTTCGTATAATTAACTCCCGTCCACTCACCAATTCTCTGCAATCTCTCTCTCTTCGCCGCAATGTTGCATCTCTCTCACTATTCGATCGCTACTACAATAATCAGTGTTCCTCGGAGCTTTCCCAGTGTATACCACCTCCTCTACGTAGGGTACGTAGTACCCACCTTGCAACAAAATCCCACCCCTACTCTGTGCAACTCTCCAACCCAAGAGTTGAAACGCTATTCTCAGACTTTCTTCTATTCAACTGCTGAGCTCTGGAACTCTCTCCTAGAATCAGTCTTTCCCTCTTCCTATGACTTAAATTGCTTCAAACTCCGTGTGTCCAGGCATTTTAGGTCGAACGTCCCTTGATTTCGGCCCTGTCACTCTTTGAAATCTGGGGGAGGCACTCGCTGCAGACAGTTATGCCTTTTGTCTCCTGCATTCACATAGAAAAAAACAAAACAATATATATATATATATATATATATATATATATATATATATATATATATATATATATATATATATATATATACATTATATACAGTATATCGTTGTTTCTTAGTATCTTCCTTCCTTCCTCGGCCAAAGCACTATGGTGAGAGACGATCCAAACTCCCCCTGCCTCGGACTTCCAGGGAGTGATTCTAGGGAAAGTTTGGGCTTTCTGAATTAGACCAGGGTGAAGAACGCTGAATTATCTTATGCAAATGAGATTATTTTTTAAAGAGTGCCCGAATCTCCCTATTTATTATAAAGTTTGATTATACGGGTTAGAAGGAGATTTGCTCATATACTGTAGGATGAGAATGGTTACCGTACCATTTTTAGCTTTTGAAAACAAAATATCATATTTTTAACTTTAAAAATTGAGATTACTATATACGACAGACATAGGTTTACTTATTGAGTTCTTCTTTGACTTTAAACTACTGCGATCCCTCTGTACCAAAATATCAAGTATAGAGTCGATGGATTCGTTTTTTTTTTAGCAGTGACAATAGTTGTGATCATACATAGAAAACACAGAAGTACCTCTGATTATGCTACTTTAGCTTAATGTCAAGCAAATTACCCTACTTATGAGAATGACTTACACACTCTTTACAGTAAGCGATATGTACTGTACGTCATTTTGTAAATATGAGTGTAAACTTGAACACAATAATAGCTGATACAGAGCTTCTATTACTTGTAATATCACAGTTATGTATAAGTGTATAAACTGACTTTACCTATACAAAGCAAAGAATAAACTTGAATTCTTTGCTTTGTATAGGTAAAGTCAGTTTATACACTTATACTTAACTGTGATATTACAAGTAATAGAAGCTCTGTATCAGCTATTATTGTGTTCAAGTTTACACTCATATTTACAAAATGACGTACAGTACATATAGCTTACTGTAAAGAGTGTGTAAGTCATTCTCCCCACGGATATTTCCGGTTAACATCACATAGTTCACAGCGGTGCGAGACCAATGACAGGATTCCAGTCGTTTCTCGCTGTTATCTGTCACTGATTCATAGAGGTCCAAATGGACACACGGGCAAGTCTGGGGAAAGGAAAGGGGTGGCTGTCTCAGGTGCTGGAATACACCTTTTGGGGATGTGCAATAATGTTTGGGAAAGGGAAAGAATTGTGGGTAGTATAATTATTCTTGGGAAATTAAATTTTGCTTGAAAATATAGAACGTGGGTTGTAGAAATTAAGCTGAAAATAGGGTCATGGGGTGATGATTATTAAAATATAAATATGAAATGGTAATTATACAATACTTTATTATATACAGATTCTCGAGAAACAAAATTATACATTTGACAACATATAATAATGCTATGGAAATATAATATTGTTTGGAAGAGGTGCCGTATAAACACGATATGGATAATTTTTTTGGAAACAGTAGTACGATGCAGTAAGTATTGTGATTAAATAAATGAATAATTTTGTGAGAAATTAAATAATGTTAATACATTGGTGGAAGTATTGAATACGAAGGGTATATAAATGGAATAGGTATATGTTAGAAATTATAACTAGCTGGTTATAAGGAAGAAGTTGGCAAGTTTGGCTCTAGAGACAAAGAGATGAATAGCCTAAGAAACTTTGGTTAGTCTGATGAGTATACCTTATATATGGCCTATTGATAACTTCTAGGGCTAATATATAATTCGGGGATATTGAGACATTTATTATATATAGAATATAGTGAAGGTACCGGTATATATATATAGTTTATTTATTATCCCTATATAACATGTTATCTGGAATGAATAAGCATGATGATACAATGACGGAGATAGAGAAAGACCAAGTTAAAAACACGCACACGCACACACACACTTGGAGAGAAAACAAATAATTATATATCGACAGTATAGTTAACAGACCAATTCCGGGTTCATGTAACTGTAATAGGTCCCAGTAGCACACTTATATCAACCAAGTTTTCATTATTATTTCCTATCCAGTTATTTGTATACACCATCATTCCAAGGGCATAATATGGATGCACAACACTATATATTACACTGTAACCCTCTACGAATTTTGACTATAATTTTCATATTTGATTCCACATTTTTCGATTTTGACATCATAAGTCAAACAACGGCAGTAGAGTAAAGTAAAGGCAGGGGAGGTGTTTGCGTTAACCCTTACTTGCCTAATTAAATGTGATGGATTATGTGGGCAGCGACCCCCTCCTCCCTCCCTCCCTCTCAACGTTTTTTTTTTTTTTTTTTTTTTTTTTATCAGGCATTCAAAACTTAACCGTTATTCAAGTAGTTTATAATTTACTATTGAGGATAGGAGATAAATTTAACGACAACTCGCTGTCAAGGACATATAAATAAATGCACAACACTTTCCTGAGACATTTCTGCCAACATAATTTTCGTTTTAGTAATTACGAAAACACATTTTTAGCCAATTGTTATCTTGTGTTGAGGGGGTTCAAAAACAGTCACAAGTATGTTGATTCTTCACAAAAGTTCAAGTCGTAATATTATTAATTGCTTCTTAAAAATAATGAGGTGAAAATAGTAAAATTAACAATACTGGACTTAGTTTCTAAGGTCAATCCCGGAAGTAACGGAAGGAAAAAATGGCCCTCAGTCTGGGGAAAATATCGCCGAAAAAGAACATAGAGCCCCCCACTACTAGGGCCAAGAGTCCAGTCAGTCAGCGCCAGAGGAAATGCTTACGATCGCCTATCAATTGAAGCGTCTAAAATTAAGCATGACAGGGGGATGTAACGAGTAGGGCTGGCACACTTACAGGGGGATGTAACGAGTAGGGCTGGCACACTTACAGGGGGATGTAACGAGTAGGGCTGGCACACTTACAGGGGGATGTAACGAGTAGGGCTGGCACACTTACAGGGGGATGTAACGAGTAGGGCTGGCACACTTACAGGGGGATGTAACGAGTAGGGCTGGCACACTTACAGGGGGATGTAACGAGTAGGGCTGGCACACTTACAGGGGGATGTAACGAGTAGGGCTGGCACACTTACAGGGGGATGTAACGAGTAGGGCTGGCACACTTACTTCCCCTCCTCTTACTTCTCCTCTTCCTCCTCTCAACCTCTTACGCTGATGCCAAGTCCCTCCCTTCCTCCTCCTTTTCTTCCTCCACCACCACCACTACCGTTCTGTACTCTCCTCACTACCATCACTTATTATCAACACCACAACCGTCATTATATAGGTAGCTCCAGAGAACTTGACAATAATCTTGACCCCTTAACTTCTTATACCTCGAAATATATGAAAACAATCGGGCTGACGTTTCTATCATTTGGGAAGAGTCCACCAGGAAATAGGTGTGGATATGTACAGCCAGTGTGTTCTAGGCCCTTTTGAGCTACAGAGAGGTCAGGGATCAAGATTATTGTCAAGTTCGTTGGCGCTACCTATACCCATATTCTTAAAATCCACATCACTACCTGCACCACTTTCGCTTAAACATTGTCATGATCACTACCAACCAAATACACGTCATGAGCACTACCAACTAAATACATCGTCATAACAATTCACCCCCTCCTCCTTTTCTATCAATAATATCACTTCAATTACCACCACCACAACAATTACACCCTCATCACAACAATCACTGTTAACTCACCACCATCACCTCTTTCTCTACCATTACTCTAATTTCTCCCTCTCTCACTATCACCACCACCATCACACTATCATCAACAGTAGTTTG
>CM064543.1:16861296-16911296 GCA_032716605.1 Paralithodes platypus
CTAAAATTGAATAATAATTGTTGGCGGTAGCTACATTACTGTTGCTTTATATATACAGTATATATATGTCTTAATTATATTGAAAGGAACAACTTTGACAATTTTATATTATATAAATTCAAATTTCCGTTGCGTTATTATATATATATATATATATATATATATATATATATATATATATATATATATATATATATATACAGTATATCTATATATATAACAGTATATCTATATATATATATATATATATATATACAGTATATATATATATATATATATATATATATATATATATATATATATATATATATATATATATATATATATATATATATATTATTTGAGTTAGCTACTCTTCATGGAGGCCCTCCCTACGCTATATAAATTATCAAAGGATTAACTTAAGGCTAAAGCTGAATTATAGGTTTTTATCGTATTGAAAGAGTGTTAAGAGGGTAGGGTAACATTGTATAGTTATATACCAAACTGCTCGCCTGGCCTCCTGTGAATGGCGCCGTTTACACTTTCTTTGCATTCATTTCCTATTACACCCGGAACCTGCCGGCCTGCTTGATGGCAGCCTGTAAACGGCTTAGGGGAAATGGGGTGATATGAGGTTAAATCGAGTGATATGGGTTTAACCCTCTGACTACGGCACGTCTTTCAGGAGCGTAATAGAATCGTCTTCTATTAGCCAAAATAAAGAAAAGGCTTTAATTTAATTATGGAGTCTAATTGTCTAATATTAGTCAACATATAATTTAATAGGACGATGCTCGGATTTAAGTTGTTGAGATACAATGTGTGAATTACAATGTTAGGCATGCGTGAAGTATGTCAAATGTATATAACTAATTTGCGTCAGAGTATTCTGGTCGGATTGTATCATTGTTAGTTGGGTATGGGCGAAGAGAAGCTGAAAAAATACATGTTAAATTACCTTGAATAGAAAAATGGAGGTCAGAAGAGTTAACCCCTTCAGTATCAGCGATGTCTTTTCAATTTTATTCTAACTATATTTAGACGAATTTGTGAAGTTTAAGAAGGATCTGTGGCAGTAAAATGGGTTACATGAGATAGTTGGAACCTGATAATTGCTGGAAGTTCTTTTTATAATGAGTAAAATCGTCTAATAGTAGCCAGATGTTTTTTAAAGAACACCGACAGAAGGGGTTGACAGGAAGAGAGTGCTTATGGTAGATAATGTTATCAGAGCTGGGAAGAAAACTATTATTAATTGCAATATGATATAAAATAACTATATTTCTATAAATTGTAACAATTTTTATAGATTATTTTTTGTATAAACATTAAATAACAGCCGGATTATGGAAACCTATTTATATAGACACAGAACAAATTAAAGTAAAGAAACGTAAACATGGATAGCAGTGAAAGGAAAACAAACATTACAAAAGATAATGGTAGGGAAAAATGGTTGAAATGCAGACTATAAAAGGGCAGACCGAGAAATGCAATAATCCGGGCGATCCCGAGGCCGCCTTATCAGTCCAAAATCTATAGCCAGAATCTGCAACTATTGTGTGTTAAGAAAATATGCTTTTGAATTACCATAATTCAATACAACTCTACAATATATTCTCCAAGGCAATACCGAAACTGCATTCGGAATCGTTGCCATCATATTTTTATCTCGGCATAAGAAGAAAGTAACCAATATCGATGTATGCAGAAATCGGACGACCCTGGTGGACCTCCATTTCCTTTTACCGACCTCAGCTGACCTGCTAACCTCCCGAGTTTAGAGGCTAAATGTCGGGTTGCCAAAGGGGAAGGGGAAAGTCTGGGGAGGGGTGCAAAGGGGAAGGGAAAGTTAGAAAAGAGAGAAAGGGCGAAGAGCAAGTCAGGGAGGGGAGAATGGGGTCGAGAAGAGTAGAAGAGGGAGGAGGTCGGGAAGAGGAAAATAGGGAAGAGGGGTGGAGGGCATCGTGAAGGAAGGTAGGATGAGTTGAAAGGTGGATGAGGGAGATTGAAGGCTGGAGGAATATGTTTAGGACATGGAGAGGCAGGATAGACAATGTGAGTAATTGAAGGATGTGAGACATGCTGGAAATAAAGGGGAACTTCAGAATGAGGTAAATGAGATGGACACTCAGAAGGTGTTAACATTATAGTGTAACAAAAACGTGATGTAAGGTAGAAAGTTGCGAAAAATAGGAAAGATCACAAAGGGTAAAATGCCGTGGATGTTTTAAAGGGACAACCCACAACAAATGACGAAACAGGAATAACGAATTGGTTAATAACTTAGTTGCACGGTAATATTGTGAGGGGAAAAGCGAGAAAAGGGCCGAGGAGGAGGAGGAAGATGGGTGGAGAAGAAGTCATGTGGGAAATAGTAGGGAGAGATTTCGTGGAGAAGGGAGATTGCTTGGGGAGTCGATGTCTATGAAGGGAGAGTTTATGGTGAGTTGAGGAGACTGGGGTGGGTCGGTGTGGTGATCAAGTGAGGGCTCGGCAAAAATGGTTAGGGTAAGGGCAGACACAAATATGGATTGTGAAACAAACAAATTGAGTAAGAATACAAAAATAAAACAACATTATCATACAAAAATATATATGAATCGGATAAAACATTATTGAGTACGTATAGAATAAATGTGAATCAGGCAAATGGTAAAAGGAAGGACAACAAAATTGTGAATGAGGGGGGAAATAGTAGGAATAAGGATAGACAAATTGTGGATCGGGAAAAAATATAACAATAAGGACAACGAAATTATAGTTTGGTAATATATGGTAACAAGGACAGAATAATATGGATCCGGAAAAACATGATTCAGTAAGAACAAAAGAAATATGGATTAACAATAATCTTTGATTTATGATAGAACAAATTGTTGCTCAGGAAACAAAGTAAAAGTATGGACACTACATTGTGCATTAGGCAAATTGAAAGAGTAGGAAAAGAAAAAACGTGACTTAACCATCCCCGACATATGACGCGATTTTGAGCCTATTAGGGATACTTTAAAGCCTTTGTTACCATCAGGGGTATTTAGAAACCTTTAGTTTAGTTACTTCAACCTCTGTCTTTGAGTTAGCTGTGGGCAGAAAACTAATTTTGGAGAGGTAAGTATAAGAGTGAGAGAACCCTATTTCTTATTGCTAATCTGGCAACCCTCTGCGTCGTATGAGCGTGAAAGGGTTAAGGGATTGTGTGAAATATTAGTTTTATGTGTTTGAAATAGAGTAAATGAAGCAATATTGAGAAGAAAGTGGTATTAAGGTGAGGGATTCTGTTTAAGATTTATTATTATTAATATTATTATTAGTATTAGTATTATCATTATTATTATTATTATTATTATTATTATTATTTAGTAGTAGTAGTATTAGTATTTGTTCTTGGTAGGTTCGAAATGATGGAAATTAAATAAAGGGATTTATTCCGAATTCAAGACTCCTTTGAAATGGAGATATTTTATAGGCATCACTGGGTTACATGGCGTTCAGGTTACCTCTTGGAGAGACATTGGTGTGAAGTGAAAAACAAAATGGAAGAACATAATATTGAACTCTGGAAAAAGAGGTAGACAAAGAATAAGGTATTTCCAGCCATTGGTATCTTAATAGGGTGCAGCAAACCGGTAGAGAGAGAGAGAGAGAGAGATAGGGGGGGGGGGGGGCGTAGAGGGGTCAGAGAAAGATGGGGGGGGGGGGGTCACGATAAACGACAGTCGCGGGTGTGCTGGGAGCGAGTTATGTTGATGGGCGAGCATCCTGAGTCTCTCTCCTGACCCCGTCTCCTTCCTCTTATTCTTCTTCGTCTAGCCTACTCTTTTATCATATTTTCTCATTATTTTGTTTCTTTAATATTTCTCTTACTTTTTCTTTCTTTCTTCTTTGTGTCTCATCCTTTTCATCTTCCCTATTTTGTTGTCTTCTTCCCTTTTCTTCTTCTTCTTCTGTTCTGGACATATTGCTCACCGACACAGGACAAGTTGACATGGTATGGTTTTGCTTCCAGTGGCTTTTCTCGAGTGTCTTAATTAGCCTCATTATTTTAATAATAATGCTGTTTATTTGTTCTCGTGATTTAGGGGAAAGACAGATTTGTTTGGGGGTATGACGAATCAGCTTGTCAGGTAATATCCACCTTGCCTTCAATTGCTTTTTACGGTAACTCTTCCTTACACATCACTTAACCTTCAACCAATTGATCATCAGTAGTTATGTTGTTACTTGATTTCCATTTATAATCCTTTGAGTTATGTATGGCGGACGAGAAAGTAGATCATTCGTTTTGTTTGTCTAACGGTGGATTGATATTCTTATAGTGTCCTGCTTGGTACATAAAACAAATATTTTCCGTCGGCCTTCCCTCTCAGTCTGCACTCTCCTTGTACATGGTCGACTCTTGTGCAGCGGACAAGATGACTAAACATTTTGTGTTGGCAGAGGAATGTTTTTATTGTCTTGGCATATATATATATATATATATATATATGTATATATATATATAAAGATATAATGGTATTACCAATTAAACTGGGTATGCATATTTTCGATTATTATATTAACTAATGTATAAAACATAGTTAATTGTGGTAAATATGATATATATTTTTCATGTATATATTTTACAGTGTTGTATTCACAAAGTCATTTAGTGAGTGCCAGTTGTCGTATATTGTATTTTTATCAATTCCTGCTGTCTTGTTTACTAAATTTTCTTTGCTAATCTTCGTCTCTTTATTTCCTGCACCTTTCACTACTAGTTTATGTGTTATGCCTTTTCCTCTCTTCTACTCTTCTTATCTCCCACTCCTCTCCCCTCCCCTCTTCCCCTCGCCCCAGTGACCTCCGATACATCCCCAGCTATCTAAATATCCATATCGATATTTTCACGCATTATGACCTAACAGCAACAGGAGGAGGAGGGGTGGAGGACGTGGGGTAGGTAGGCAGGGTCGAGGATAGAGGACCAAATGGAGTGCCCCGCACCACCAGCCTCCCTGATAAGTGTGAGGAGCTACACGCACGCCTCGCCCCATTGGTCCCTTACTGCTCTCCGAACCCTGGAAGGTTCTTATCTCTTTAGTGGTATAGTGTTATTGTTATCTGCATGCTGTTATTCTTTGCATCATAGTGTTAGGCGGGGTCACGCCACGGGGAGGTCTTTCTGCACATCTGTTCTTGTCACCCATAATTTATTTTTTAAAAATTAAGAATCATATTTTGTTAGCCAAAATGTATATGTTTAACGGAATTCGTAAATGCGGAGTAATCTGGAACTTCTGGTCCTTGATTATGAAGAGGTATCATTAGACTGAATTAACTGTTTGGGGTAGTCACAATAATTTAATATATTACATACTGACGTGATTAATGCGCCTAAAATTACTCCCAATACTAAATTTCCCTCTTCTAATGTGATGAAGCGAATGTTAGATTATTATTAAGATAATAATATGAGCTACAGTCAAGGGTCAGTCCATGAGTATTATCATGAGTAACGTGATAGGCCCTACAGGCCCATTGCGATCACACTTCATTCTTAAATTATCTATCAAACTTCAATATGATGCTGTCTGATCAGTAAATGAATATCCGAGAGCCATTTTATGTTTGATAGTTAACTCATTATACCAAGTTGGACTTTACAATACCATTCGTTCATACAATATTATGCGTGTATATTATTCTCATAGTGTTTGGATTTATGGCTCTTCACATAGTGTTTCTTCAAAAGTATCTGTTTAGTAATCATGTATTATTAATGAGTCTATGTTTTCTCCGCGGCTGTATTTTAGGTGCACTCTTTCTTGGTCCTGTATTATGTTTCACTGTTTCTTGCTTTTCTTGATTTGGTGGGTGTTCACTTCTCTGTGACTGGCGTCGGGAGTGTATGATGAGGCCATCTGGCGACACCTGGCGACCCTCTGATGCCCTCTCATCTCCATCATCTGAGAGGAGACCAGGGAACACGATTAAGGAGAAAGGCGAAGAAGGGAACTGAGAGAGGGAGAGGGAGGAGGGAGGGGGGCAGGGAATAGAACATTATAATGGATTAAGAGAGTCCATAGAAACAGTCAATAGAGTACATCACTACAGAAAAAAAGAAAACAAATAATATAACTGATGAAAGTGGCACCGAATATTTACAAGTAGAGTGAATAATTATGAAAGCAAGTCAAACGAATTACAAAGTTTGTAAAAGTACAAACATTAGGTGACTTAATTGATGAGGGCGAAAATATTGTTAATGTTATTAAGTAGATGAAATAAATAAATAATGGGGTGAAACAAAATTCTTTAGTTTAGAAGGAGAAATAGAGACGATTAAATTCGACACATAAAACTGTCTAAGTAACAATACATTATATTATATAGAAACATAAGACCATAGGGTAAATGTAGATAATAAAACAAAATAAGTATTTCAAAGCATAAATAATGTTAAAAGGCCATATCAGACATAAAATATAACAAATATTGGAATAAGTTTCTTTAAAAATATAATAAAATAAACCATTCTAAGACGAACTAAAAGATAATCTTGTGCCGACATGAAGAAAGACTGGGAAAAATCATTCAAGTTCCTAATAACCCGCACAAGAAATACAAGACAAGAGTAAATTAGTGTCAAGAATAAAGTGGATCAGAAGAGATAAGAGTGTGATGGAAGTGGGGAAGACAGTACAACAAATGAAAATAATAGTCACAAAATAAGAAGCCAAGAGTGTGAAAGAAGTGGGGAAGACAATGAAATAAATGGAAATAATTGCAACAAAAGAAGAAGCCACCATGTTGGGAGGGAGTAAATGAGCGTTTATAATGGGAGCAGCAGGGAGGAGATATATAAGAAAGAAGAAGAAAATGGGACATAAGTAAGAGGAGGAGGAGTAAGAGAATGAGATACTGAGAAAGAGAAATAATAAGAGGAGAAAGAGAGTGAGAAATAGTAGGTTTAGATGAAAAGAGGTTGAAATGCAGCTACAACGACAAAGACAACACCAATGAAGCATAATAAGAGAAATGCAGTATCAGTTTAAAGGAATATGATGCTCCAAAACGAATAAAATAAAGGAATTAAGATAGGTTAGTTAGTTAAAATAGGACTTCAGAGGCTATCAACCCTTCTGGATTAATAACATCTACATGTAAGGGTAGTAGGAATTGAAACGATTAAGTAATATAATGAAGATCGAAAACCTGATACCCAAGTTGATTTCGAATGGTAACAAGAGAAATAAAGGAGGCAAGGCAACACATAGAAGTCTAGGAGAGGATAAAATCAATCTAGCATTTGCGGACGATGAGGGAAAGAGGATAAACTGAGAACAGTGTAAATTAAAAGAGAGGAAGTGGGATTCAACTTGTTCTTCAGGTTGAAAGTTAATGCTAAAAAAATATGCATAAAAAGACTTCAAGATTTATAGTTATTTTTGATAGTTTGTATCATTTAGTGCATGAAGGCTGTCGTGCCATTTTATTTATTTCAATCATAGATTATGTTATCATTAATGCCAGCTACTATCAAATGGTTTTATTCAACTAAGAAAGTAATTTTCATAGATAACAGTATAGTGCAAATTGGCATCCTCGGGCTGAATTGAATCTACTTACGGTAAAACTATATTGAATCATAAATTGTCAGTCGGTTTAAAAGTGTGCTTAAAACGTCTTCATCTATCAGATTTTCTTAAATTACTTTGTTATTGTGAGGTGAAGTGAGTGATCATAGAGCTAAACAAAATACTGTATCAAGGGTAACGTAATTCCTCGTTGGTATTTCTAGGACTTTTTTAAGCAATTTACTTTCAAATTAGCTCTTACAAAACAAACGTTGTCATGCATAATTATATTTCATTGCACCCTTCATGACATCTTCATTTACTTAACTGGGATTTTGTTGGTGTTCAGTATACACGTAAAAACACGAAAATACCATGCCCATTTCATAAAATTATGAATTTGACAAGTGTGTTTGAAATGGTGCACTTATCCTTTTTCCTTTTGGAGAGTCTGGTTTGGCTACTAAATAAGTATATGTATATATACTGTATATATATATATATATATATATATATATATATATATATATATATATATATATATATATATATATATATTATATATATACTGTATATATATATAATTATTATTATATATATATATATATATATATATATATATATATATATATATATATATATATATATATATATATATATATATATATATATATAATATATATATATATATATATATATATATATATATATATATATATATATATATATATATATTATATATATATATATATATATATATATATATATATATATATATATATATATATATATATATATATATATATATATATATATATATATATATATATATATATATATATATATATATATATATATATATATATATATATATATATATATATATATATATATATATATACAATATATATATATATATATATATATATACACAAATAACACGACAGTTAGGAAGGCATACTAAATACGAGCGAGAAAATTGTATCACTATATAGTTTAATAAATAGGGTATTGTTGGATTTTCGTTAAGAGATTAAACCACGAGTAGTATAAAAGAGAAAATTGTTAGGCTCTTCCGAACAATGGCGAGACTTGTCGTAAACCTTAATGGTGGTGATGATACTGTGGTGGTGATGGTGGTAGTGGTGGTGATGATAATGGTGGAGGTAGTATTGATGTTGGTAGTGGTGGTGATGATACTGTGGTGGTGATGGTGGTATTGGTGATGATGATAATGGTGGAGGTAGTAATGATGTTGGTAGTGGTGGTGATTATAATGTGGTGGTGATGATAATGGTGGAGGTAGTAATGATGTTGGTAGTGGTGGTGATGATACTGTGGTGGTGATGGTGGTAATGGTGATGATGATAATGGTGGAGGTAGTAATGATGTTGGTAGTGGTGGTGATGGTGGTAGTGGTGATGATGATAATGGTGGAGGTAGTAATGATGTTGGTAGTGGTGGTGATGATACTTTGGTGGTGATAGTGGTAGTGGTGGTGATAATAATGGTGGAGGTAGTAATGATGGTAGTGGTGGTGATGATAATGGTGGAGGTAGTACTGATGTTGTTAGTGGTGGTGATGGTGGTAGTGGTGATGATGACAATGGTGGTGGTAGTAATGATGATGGTAGTGGTGGTGATTATACTGTGGTGGTGATGGTGGTAGTGGTGATGATGATAATGGTGGTGATAGTAATGATGTTGGTAATGGTGGTGATTATACTGTGGTGGTGATGGTGGCAGTGGTGTTGTTATGATTATTGTAGTGTTAGATGCAGTGAAGTTGATGATACTGTGTTGGTGGTGATGATGGCACTGGTGGGGATAGTAATGATGATAGTGGTGTTTGTTGTGGTGATAATATTGTTGTGATCTTGATAGCGGTGATGATAGCTGTAGTGGTGATAAATAGCATTCCTAATGATAGAGTTGTCAGTTTGTGGTGATGTCGATGATGATGTTAATAGTGATGTTGTTGTTGTTGTTGTTGTTCCCCAAGCTGCCTGGCCGAACAGCCCCAAGGCCCCGAGCAAGGCCAAGGCCATAGCCGAGCGCCCCCACGGAACCCTCCCTGCCGACCACAATAAAGCCTGGGTGACCGAAGCCACTCCATGGCGGGGAGCTGAGGAGGGTGCGGAAATGCCCGGGAAACCAAAGCCCCACCCAGGGTCCAGTGCCCCTCAACAATTATGAAGAGAAAGCTGAGGGGCAAAGGAAAAATGTGACGCTTTGGCTTCTAATCCTAGTAGAATAGGAGGTCAATCCACGAAAGAGACGCCGTCACTCGAGATCTAGAAAATATATACGTAAAAGGAACAGTCAGAGTAAGCTATGGGTATGGCAGAGATCGCTCAGTTCTCAATCTGACAGACCAGCCCATCACCAGATAATAGTGATGTTGGTAGAGGTGGTGTTGATGGTTGTTATAGGTAGCGCCAACGAACTTGACAATAGTCTTGACCACTTAACTTCTCATAACTCAAAATTTAAGAAAGCAATCGAACTGACATTTCTATCATTTGGGAAGAGCCCACCAGGAAATAGGTGTGGATATTTACAGCCAGTTTGCTCTTGGCCCTTTTGAGTTATGAGAAGTTAAGGGGTTAAGATAATTGTCAAGTTCGTTGGCGCTACCTATAGTGATGATGGTGTTGGTAATAGTGATGATAGTAATGTTGGTAATGGAGTTGTTGAGCTCTGATAGTGATGCTAGCAGTGGTAATAATACTGGTAGTATATACTAATTCATAGCTCTGATAGTGATGCTAGCAGTGGTAATAATACTGGTAGTATATACTAATTCATAGCGATGGTGTGTGTATTATGTTGCTAGTAAATAATATTGTGGTTATTTAGAAGTACCACATATACAATATATAGACAATAAAAAGTTGTATTTATTATTTCGTATATATATATATATATATATATATATATATATATATATATATATATATATATATATATATATATATATTATGATGACATGGTGCAGTGAGGTTAACGATACTATTTGTCCGTTCTATATAATATGATGGTGTTAGATGCGTTGTTGATATTCCTAGTAGTGACGACATTATTACTTTGGTACGTAACATAAATACACAAAACATGTTAAGAGGCGGTATTGGTAATGTCAATGCAAATACACAACAACAGAGTTGTGCTAGTTAACGAAGACGAAATGAATGGAACATGCAATTATATTACACTTATGGAACTATAATACTCACTGAAATTCGCCTAGAAAATCATTGGAGAAAGAAATTAATGGCAAAGACAAATGGAAACGAAAAAGGAAGGAGGAGAGTAAACTGAGAAACTTTTAACTGGGAACGGAAACAAAGAGAAAAGTGATGAGTTGAAATCAATTGAGGCAGACCACAAAAGGAATAATCATAATCTTTATAAATTTGTATATTCTCTTTGGTTTCTCTCTTCATTTATCTCTGCTGTCGCATCAAGAATTTTGGCGTTGTGTATGTGTTTATAATTATTATTTAATATATATTTTATGCAAGTAAATCTCACTTCATATATTATATAGTTTGGGGAATTCCATCATCTCTCTCTCTCTCTCTCTCTCTCTCTCCTCTTCTTACCCCCTCTTTTCTTACCCGACTTTCCAACTTTATATTCCCTATTTTTATTATTCCCCGTCTTTCTTTCCTCCTCTTTCCTCTTGCCACTGGATAAAGTTTGGATTAATGAAAGAAGGGAGAGAGATGAAAGGGTGGAAATAAAGAATAAAGGGGAAATGCCAGAGAGAGAGTGAGAGTGAGAGTGAGTGAGTGATCGAAATAAAACGGAACGCAAAATCCCCATCAAAATAGGGGCATGTACGAACCGACAGAAAACCATTCCAATAGCAGGTGAATTAGTAAGACAAAGCATGTACACCTATACAAATGTAGACACAAATATAAGAGTTGGTTAGGTAATGAGACGTGGCTGGGTGGCTGGACGATTTTTGGCAGCTGGGTGGTGTTAATGGTGGAAGTGGGGGTGGAGGTGGAGGTAGTGGTGGCGGGGGAGATTGATGTAATGAGAATATAAAATCTACCCATCTCACATATAATTGGATAAAGCAGTGACACCCGGACGTGAATGTTTAGCCCATTTGTCATGTAAAGAAAATTAATGTGCATCATGAAGCATGGTATCAATTCTTCAAAAACATACAAAGAAACCTTTTATATTTGTTTACTTCTTCCCATAATGAGTTGAATATACAGTTTTGTGTGCGTGTTATATTTTTTTAGTTTTTATCTTCAACTTATCCCCACAATTGTATAAGCACAATGTTATCATAAATATTGTATATGCAATATGCTTTCATTAACGAACAAATTGCTAAATATAAGGAATAATATACAACAAAAATACCAAAACATTGCCAAATTGCAATGCGAATTACGTCAAAGTTATTTGTGACAAAGCTATTATCTCTCTCTCTCTCTCTCTCTCTCTCTCTCTCTCTCTCTCTCTCTCTCTCTCTATTTATATATATATATATATATATATATATATATATATATATATATATATATATATATATATATATATAGAGAGAGAGAGAGAGAGAGAGAGAGATAACTAGATAATAGCTTTGTCACTATTAACCTTGACGTAACTCGCAGAGCCATTTAGCAATGCTTTGTTATTTTGTTTTATAATATTCCTTACATTTAGCTAGTCTTTCCATTAAATGAGATAATTTTGCTTATACAACTGCTAAATGATAAACTTAACTGCGAACATTAATTTAGGGAAAACACTGAAATGCAGAATTTGATTAATGGAAATATATCAAAATGTTATATCACTGTATCATAATCTCCAATATAATGTGTAGTACCCACCATTGTAGGTGATTTTACACTAACTCTCACTCTGTCTGTCGGCGAACTTCTGACTCTGGGTGTACTTTCCGATAATGCAGAGTACCCGTGCAAATTCCGCAAGCATCATGCAACTTGAAGGCGGGCTATTGATCCACACAAGTGGAGGCGGCCGGACAATCAATACAGAGGAAGCTGACCAGGGGGGAGTAATACATGGGGGATCGGCTGCAGGAATAAGAAGAAAACAAAAATAATAATAAGGAAGAGGAACAAGAGAGAAAGAAGAAAACAATGAAGACAAAAGGAATGAACACAAGACGACGATGACAACAACGACGAAGATAGAGAAGAGGTATAAGAATACGAAGAGGGTGTGGAGGAGGAGGCGAATGGAGAAGATCATGATGGTGAAGATGCAGAAGCAAATAATTGTACTCTTTTATTAACCTCGCGCTAGTGCGGATAAAAAATCCATTCTCAAAACATATGGCGAGGGAAAACAAATTACGTGGAAGAATAAGAAGATAGTGATGATGATTATGATGATGATGATGATGAGGAGGAGGAGGAGGAGGAGGAGGAGGAGGACGATGATGATGACGTGGATAAACATAAGAAAATGAAGGAGAAATAAAAACACATAAACATCAAAAGAACAACAAGAAAATTGGGAAAAATAATGCGGTGAAAATTGAACAAGGCAAGAACACGGAACACAAGCCCTAAAGAGCATAAAAAGAGCCCCGGCTTCTGGTACAACAGGAGAAGGCTTTTATAAGAAGAGTACAAAAACGTCCCCCTCTCAGTAAAAAGACGGTGGTGGGGAGGTGAATGAGGCCGTTGAACCCTAAGAGGACATCACGGACCACGAGATTCATTCAGGTCCAGATCACTTGATATGCAGATTCTAAGATACAGCAATATAGTACAAGATATAGTAAATTATTTCATTCCTGTCATTCGGTTCATTTGAATGCACTGAGATGAGTAACTGGATTAATTATTCTGAGTATTGCACAAGTTCATGCTACCCCCCTCCCTCTCGCTATGTCTGTCTGTCTGTCTGTCTGTCTGTCTGTCTGTCTCTCTCTCTCTCTTTCAGTCTTGTATTCATACCTTCCACAATGTAAGCGAGCCTGGGATTTGTCTATCAAATTAGATATATGAGAAAGTGAATCACAGTAGGCAAAAATATCCCTTGCAGTATATATAGGACTCTTTGGAATTCTAACGACTATCACCAGACGATATTAGGGGTGAGGGCTGGTCTTATCCAGAATGGGGTTTAGCATCCTATACTCAACCGAAGCCGTTTCTGTCTGTCTCTTTTACTGTCATACTTTTTCTTCTGGGGACAGGGAGCTAGGATTCTTCCTCCCCTTGTAAAATTCACCTACTAGACGAGACAGAGTAAGGGGCGAGGAAACGCGAAAGTGGTCCCGGACCCTAAGAATTGGGAACTTTAAATGTGGTTTATGTTTGGGCTCTTGTTTCGAATCGGCCACCCCCAGCTATGGGCTATGTGCCTGAGTATATACATACATCACCAGACGATTACGGATTGTATACATACTGTATTATGAACGATCGTTCCGTGGCCAAGTTTCAAGACCGTCTAATCACGATACCAGAAATATTCGTAAGTGATGGAGTTATGGTGTTTACCAATATACCAGCCCTATTGATTTTGCCTATTCAGACGTATTTTTCACTTTTTATTCTAAGCATCTAGGTAGCTAGATAGTTACCTAATCACCTAACTGACTTGTTGCAAAGCATTAATATTTTTTGTATCCAACAATATTTCTATATATAACTATATATACCTAGCTATCAACCTAAACCCAGTTACAAACCCCTCCCGTGGCGTCACTTCAATATCCCCTAGAACAAAGCTGCGCCCCAGTAAGATAATGAAGATTAGCGTGACGTAACTCTGGGCAGGCGAGCGGGCGGAAGCAAGAGGCTGTGTGAGGCGGCCACTGATACCGACCGACTCACTCATTTACCTGATCGATATTTGGCCGGTACCTCTCCTCGTATCTCCTCCTGCGGCGACCCACCTCCTTTTCTCTCTTCCTCTTCTTCTTCTCTCTCCCCCCCCCCCCCCTTCTCTTCCTTCGTTTCCTCCTCCTCTTCCTCCTCCTCCTACTACTCCTCCTCTCCCTCCTCTTCCTCTCACACACCGCCTTCTTAGCTTGTTATAGACATGTTAGTGGCGTCGTCTAAAGGAGTGATCATATATTACCTATTTGTTAGTAGGAAGTTGACCAGTTTATTACTGGGACGATTACTTGAAACTTGTACACTGGGACACACATCTGCTGCCTGGCCTAACCCAAACTGAAACACTTTTGTTCTTATGTTCAATGTTCACGTCGTATATGGTGCCGTGCAATAATGTGAGCTGCTATCATACTCTCTTTAAAATTCACATGTAGGGTGACCCCTGAATGTTGTCAGATCGGGCATAATTTTTTAATTTTATGGACCACCCTACTATATATATATATATATATATAGAGAGAGAGAGAGAGGGGTGGGGGGTGGGGAGGGAGAGCTAATTAATATAAATAGCACACGTATAATTCCAAATACCAGTTATATAATATAAATTGACATTATAACCGCCAGTCCTTCTGAAGCCCCAGCGTAAGAGTTCCCCAGGCCTTGGCTCCTCGGGATTCCCAACTATAGGCCAGATTAGAACCCTCTATAATGGGAATTATACCATTATAACTTCTCAGTAGCCACGTGTCTATATCTACTACATGATTGTAGTATTTGCACAATTAATCAATGGGAAACATAAGTAAAGCACTTGAGGATAAACAACGCATATCACGAATTATATGATTTGGCACCTTTGAGGGCAAATACATTGGAATTCCACCCAAAAGGAAACCTCTGAGCCAAAGGTATTAAATGTCCGGACTTCCGCCTTCTGAATGGACGGAGGGAGAAAAAAGCTAGTATAAAATGGTCATCCGTGTTATCTGGGCGAGGAGGCACGAATGGGAGGCTGAAGGGACTGGTCTTGTGGGGTTATATATGGCCACGATACTCCAGGTGAGCTGGAGCTATTAACTAACTAATGCCGGGAAATATATTTTAGCTAAGGAAGCATCGCTCACAAGTTAAGAGTAAAACTTACTCAGCTTTTTAAATCATATTAACTTAAAGTTGCCTGAGTCACTTGTACTTAAACCAATTGTGAAGCTACTACATTATACTGCATATATATTTTTTTTTTTTTTTTTAAAAGACCTCCGTCTACGTATTGTGAAAAACCTGTTATCCTCCGGCAAATTGTGGGGTTGAGTGAGTGAAGGGGGGGGACAGTGAATGAAGGAGGATGCATGTTTTTCATAATACGTGTTGCTAGCCCCAAACGCGCGAGCAACTGTGGCTTTCAACCATCCGACACATCCCCTTTTATTAATGTGCATCACACATGTTACATACAAATAAGGTTTATGTTTTGTTTTACCCTACTGTGGAAAGACTACGGATACACCACTCCTGCCGGGGCCTCACGCAGTGGCATGACTCAGTCCTGTCGAACTGAGCTCATGACACTGGTGGCATTGCCCCGGAGGATAGCCATCCCTAGTCTTTGCTTGAGCCAGAGGGTTTCCCGGGGTTCTCCTGAAACTTCTCTGATTTTACGGCCTATTTCATTCACCATCTTAAGGGTGGTGGGGCCGAAGACTCCTGAAGTTTCGAATGCCAGGGGCTCGAACTGATGAATTCTGGCGATGGCTTGATATTTTTCTCGCTTTTTATTTTCTGCTATCCGGGCGGCTTCACCTGCTTCGTCGGCGTTTCTGGCGGCGTTGGTTGTGGAGAAAGTGTCAACACATGTGGCATCCCACACGAGGCACCGGCCATTCTTGTAAGGGAAAGTGGTCATCCCATCTGGCCGTTTGCCGTCTTCTCTGTGAAGTCCATGTGGTTCGAGGATTGATGCACAGTTAGCACTCTGCAGGGCCCGTTTTATGACATTATTTAGTGCAGAGTGTCTTGGCAGGCGGCCTGCGTTGTAATTACATGACAAGGCATGGTGACCTTGAGCATCCATCCTCCCATCACACTTGCAAGTGTGTGGGTGACAAACTGCCGCACCCACTCTGAGCGCGATGGCGACCCGGAGCGCTTCAGCATCCAAGTGAGTTCCAAGAGGTGGGATGGGGATGGCGTGTAACCACAAGCCACTCTCCGAACGGGCGGCTGCCTGGAGGCGTGCTTTTGCAACCTGGTCTGCATTGGTTAGGAGATTTTCTTGAGTTTTCTTCGCCGAGATGGTATCCCACGCTTTCTGCTTGCTCCTGGAGGTACCCTGAGGCTCCTCCTCTACTCCTGTACTTCCCTTCCAGGTGTTAATCGCTGCTGTTACGTCCCCATTAAGTGTCATTCCGGGTTTAGAATAAAGGATGGACAATACGAGGTCGTTGGTCGCGATGAGGGAAGAGATAAAGGCTGGGGAGGCAATATCCGAGGCTATTATTATTTCGGCTATCACTGGTAAGATATGTTATTGAGGCGCCACTAAATGGGTGGGTTAAGGAATTGAACAGTTCTTATGAGGATAAATATGGGTGGATATTGTGTACTAGTATGGAAGCTTGAAATACTAGGACCGTATAGGGTTTAGGCTAAAATATGGAAATAAAGGAACTCTATATATATTATATAGTGACAAAAACAAATGAATTAATATGTGAGTAAGTGGGAAAATAAGGCAGCAATATATGGAGCGTGCTATAGCGATCCTGTAATACTAACAGCAATTTCTGTTTTGGATGTGCTAAGTGAAAGAACAGAGAAGTTGGATCTTGTAAGAATTCGAGGTTGGGGAGTTGATAAGTATGGAAGGAAAGTAATTGGTTGGGTTTAGCGATTATTAGAAAAGGGGTTTATAATTTGGGCAGTGTAAGTTGAGGTAAAAACAAAACAAAATTGTTTGTTGTACTTAAAACAAAATGTGAATTATATAATTGTTAAGAGGACGATTTTAAGTGCATAGTGTAGGCATACAAGGAACACCAATGTTAGTTACCATTAAGATATACATTGAGATTTGCTACGTGCATTGAATGTTGGCACAGAAAAGTCTAACTTGTTTGCTGAAGAATAGTAAGCCGGTAGTGAATGGTATAATAAAGTTAAGGTCAAACAACACAGCTGAAACTATAGCAAGGCAGACCAAGTGGCTATTCTCTGAAGTCTGAATGGAGGGGAAATAGGCGATGGTAGTATAGAGAAGAGTGGGAGTCGATAAGGGGGAGTGGGAAGTTTAGCTCTGAATGGAAGGAGCTTGGTGCAATTTTTTTTTAGTGGAGGGAAGTTATTTTTAGGAGCATGGTCTGTGGGAGTTAAGGTTGACTGACTGACTAACTGGCGATGAAGGCAAAATCATTGATAGGAGTCTTATACAGACAGCAGAACTGTGATTGAAGTGAAATGTTAAGGCAGTATATAAATGGTCATATATGATAAGAAGTGGGAACAAAAAACCTATTGCGTTTGTCATTTTGCTTGAAACTAAAATGATTGAGTACGTTATATAGCTTTAAAATGTTCATCAAGGGTAAACATACGGATAGAGCTGTTGTATGTGTGTTAGTTTGTTTGAAACTATTATACTGTATACACGGTAGGTTATTGCAATAGACTGCTAAAGTAATACCATATGTTGATGTCGGAGTGAGCGACTATGGGTAATGTGGGACCACTGGCGACCTTCCCCTTACACCCCAAGCATAAAACAGTGAGCGAGCGGGGGAAGAAGACGAAGTAGGGGGCGTGACAGAGACACCCACCATACCAACGTTAATATTTACACCCACTATTTACGAGTTGACCCTGGACTATGTGTGTGGGGTGTGTGTGTGTGTGTTTGTGCGTGTGTGAACATGTGTTTGTACGTGTGTTTGTGTGTGTGTGAGAGAGAGAGAGAGTGTGAAAGTTAGTTTATGTGTTTGACTTTGTGCATGTGAGTGAATTTGTTCGTGTGTTGGGTGAGTGTTTGCTCTTACAAGCACATATTCGAGCGCAATTTCGTAAACAAATTAGTTATTGAAAGAAAGCGACATATACTGTTTTGTTTTTATTATGTAAAAAGGAGAAAAAGAGGAAGGATACGAACTGATTATAGCTTACAGTCTGTTTATTAACGCGAGTCTATAAATTGTGACCCATAGCATTTTGTAAATCAGGGAGGGCTGGGGCGAACCGGCTGTACATTTCCTCATCTATTTATTTTGTTAACTCTTTTCAAATGGAAAATAAGCCAGTTCGATTTTTCAAGTCCTTGTTGAGTTATGAGAGGTTTGGGGTCTGGATTCTTAGACTCTTCCTAATTATAATACCATAGTAAATGAAAAACTAATGGCTTTAATAGACAAATGAGTAGCTTGACGTTGTAGAAAGCAGAGCCCGAGATAATAATGAGTGGGCGAGCAGAGGGGTGGCTAAGGAGAGGGTTGGCTGGGAAAGACATGGTCGGGAAGTCCAATACGTTGCCTCATTTCCCTTATGGCAGCCTCATTGACTAGCCTTCCCCAGGAAAATCACGGAGGTTTGATGTGAAGGAGAGCATTAATGTTATGGATGATGGAGTGTAGAAGAAGGTATACATAGGTGGTCCCCAGAGCGTTAATGTTATGGAGGATGGAATGTAGAAGAAGGTATATATAAGTGGTCCCCAGAGCGTTAATGTTAAGGAGGATGGAGTGTAGAAGAAGGTATATATAAGTGGTCCCCAGAGCGTTAATGTTATGGAGGATGGAATGTAGAAGAAGGTATATATAAGTGGTCCCCAGAGCGTTAATGTTAAGGAGGATGGAATGTAGAAGAAGGTATATATAAGTGGTCCCCAGAGCGTTAATGTTAAGGAGGATGGAGTGTAGAAGAAGGTATATATAAGTGGTCCCCAGAGCGTTAATGTTATGGAGGATGGAATGTAGAAGAAGGTATATATAAGTGGTCCCCAGAGCGTTAATGCTAAGGAGGATGGAGTGTAGAAGAAAGTATACATAGGTGGCCCCCAGAACGTTAATGCTAAGGAGGATGGAGTGTAGAAGAAGGTATACATAGGTGGCCCCAAGAACGTTAATGCTAAGGAGGATGGAGTGTAGAAGAAAGTATACATAGGTGGCCCCCAGAACGTTAATGCTAAGGAGGATGGAGTGTAGAAGAAGGCATACATAGGTGGCCCCCAGAGCGTTATCGTGAAGTAACGACATATAATATTTCTAATAATTACCTCTCTTTATATAAGCAAATAAATGTAGCACCTCTTGCATTGTTTTACATATACCTTTTATGCAAGTGTTCAGCAGAATACCTGCATGTATTCAACCTCTTCGCATCTTTCCCTGTTTGAGTAGGTCATCTGTTAATGCCTTTGACTTAACAATTACTCCTTCACTTGCAGAACTACTTTTCAAAATTAATTTATACCCGAACCACATCTGTATCGAAATAACTTCTTCAGAGCACGTATTCACCAACGTTCAATCCATAACAATATAAATCCAGTTGGTATAGGTTTTTCTAGAATGGAAAACACCTGTAGGGAATAGATTCTTTTTTATGTGAAATTGTATTTCTTACTCCGTTGTTTTATGTAATATATGTACAAAGAAGAATGGTAAGGAGAACTCCATGCGAGGTTAGGCCACTATAATCTGATCATAAAATGTAGGTCTTCTCTCTCTCTCTCTCTCTCTCTCTCTCTCTCTCTCTCTCTCTCTCTCTCTCTCTCTCTCTCTCTCTCTCTCTCTCTCTCTCTCTCTCTCTCCACATGTTACACTTCTCGTTAATCACAGTCTTAAATATACAAATCACATTTCCTTACCCCCTGACATTATTGAAATACCCACTAAGTATATTCAATTAGATACCAACCATGCAGACTATAATACGTTCGTTGTGTATGGGTACGAGGCGATCTCAAGACACCTTAGCTCCCAGTGCACAACGAACCGGATCATGATTATGTCCGCCTGTATTAAATGATGTATTATGTTGATTTATACCATTGCCTATTTTTGTAATAATTGTATTCAGCTAACTATGATCTCAATAACCATTGATGTAATGAAAATATGAATAGTCTCCTCATACGATTGCACTAGTTCTGTAGTGCTATTATTTACAACCTGTCAATTAATAATTCAGTCACTACAAGCTTGCTTTTTTTTTTTTTTTTTTTTTTTTTTTTTTTTTAATGATATACGTATATACAGACCATGTGACAATTAAATGAGGAAACTATAATAACACATCTGAATAATGCCAACCTGATTTATAAACACAAATATGAATGTAACCAGACGACGATGCTGTTGTTTCAGTGGAATAATGGCTCTTTGAGCAGTATGTATCGCCTTACTAGTGGTTGTCCCCTCACAGGATGGGGGGCGCTACTCAATAAACTCGCCCCTCGGGGCAAAATCAAAACCAATCTCTCTCTCTCTCTCTCTATATATATAAATATATATATACCGGTATATATATATATATATATATATATATATATATATATATATATATATAAAGTTTATAGCATCTCCATTGGAGCTTTTTAAAGATGGGTTTAATGATCTGATGGTCGCAAGAATATAGTGGGGTCAGTTACCCTTACATTCGGGATCCATACACTGATTGTTGGTGGTATTGTTTAATAGATATGTTTCGTATTTTTGCTCTGAGTGTAATCCTACTGTATACACTATCTTGGTTAACTATCACACAATCGTTTATTTCTGGTCAATCTTTTGTGAACAATTACTGAATGGCAGGGTGAGGGTTAAGATCCGTTTTGCTTCAAGAAGCAATCTTAATCTGAATAACATATATTAATCACTAGAAAAATTACCGACTGTTTGAGCTCTAATCACTATACTAGTACGAAGAAATAAGTATAATAAATAACGAGTCTTTATACCAATTGGTCTAAAGGTAATAACTGTAGATAACGTTTCTTAACATCATAATTGATATCCCTTGACTTTTAATATAGCAGCTGTCATTATCTTTGTCTGAGATTTCGAATATCTATCCATCTATCTATATATGTGTTAATATAAGTATGTTTGTTATTTATGTATGACTGTGGCAAATAATCTCTCTGTCTCTCTCTCTCTCTCTCTCTCTCTCTCTCTCTCTCTCTCTCTCTCTCTCTCTCTCTCTCTCTCTCTCTCTCTCTCTCTCTCTCTCTCTCTCTCTCTCTCTCTCTCTCTCTCTATGTATATATATATATATATATATATATATAGTTATATATCTCCCAGTCTGTCCATCGCGTCAACCTGCACTCTACCCCCCAACTCCCTACCCATCCTACCACCGTGTTTTTGCCATGGTTGCCAAAGTTGGTCCCTAGGTAGTGTCCGCGGCTGTTCAGGTGGCGCATTGCAGGACCATCAAGAGAGGGGCTTTTTTCTGATCCGGCTGAAATGGATTTTTCTATTCACCCTCTGTTCTCGGATTGCCCGTGAAAATAATTTTGCTTAATATATGCAGTTTATATATATATATATATATATATATATATATATATATATATATATATATATATATATATATATATATACAGTATATATACTGTATATTATATATATATATATATATATATATATATATATATATATATATATATATATATATATATATATATTATACAGTATATATATATATATATATATATATATATATATACAGTATATATATATATATATATATATATATATATATATATATAATAAAATTATATATATATATATATATAATATATATATATATATATATATATATATATATACGGTATATATATATATATATATATATATATATATATATATAATATATATATATATATATATATATATATATATATATATATATATATATATATATATATATATATATATATATATATATATATATATATATATATATATATATATATATATATATATATACTGTGTAAGAAAAGCTTTGGATGATAGAGGAATGACTATAGATCAGGCAGGGGAAGTGGTGGTGGACAGGAGTGAATGGAGAATACTTGTGAATAGTTGAGTGAACACGTGGTCATTTGGAGTAAGGGGTCGGGCGCAAGTTCGACTATATAATAGTCCATCAGGCGCCTGGCCCGGAGGGATGATTAATATGAAGGGTGTGCCTGGAAGTGTGGTGGGAGGGCTTGTGGCTTTGGCTCCGCTGCATGTCTGCCTGCCGAGATCGGAACCTCTCCGGGTGGTCAGGGGCCGGGGGAGTGCTGGAGCGACCTTGGTAACCCTGGTCTCTGGGTCTTCTCCTGGGTGACCTGGATGTGTGTGAGTTTGTGTTTTTGATCTGTGTTTATTTTTTGTTTTATGTTGTTTTTGTGTTTTCCCTGTTCTTGCTCTGTCTTGAGTCGGCTATCCCCAAAATGGGGATTGGGCCTGAGCATATAGATATATATATATATAAATACCCGGTATATATACACTGTATACAGTATACAATATATGTAGCATGTATACTATTACTCACCGTATGCCTCACCCGAAAGGATTTATTGCTACTAATATTTAATCTCGGAGAGAAATCTCAGCTCTCTCTCTCTCTCTCTCCCTCTTAATATTACAACATGCAGTACACCAATATAATCTCCGTATTGATTTAGCATATCACTCCCATTTTCTTTCCTTTACCTATATTATCCTCTATACAGCTGACTCACATAATAATGATGACAATACTTATTCAAATGTTTGCTTACCACCAAACGATTTCGATCTCCCTTTTACGTGAAATATTGGAGTGTCACTGTTAATTGCGACAGTAGTTGGGGTGTCCAGATTACCCTCTTAGACTTAATTTTCCTGCATAATAATAATAAAATGAAAGAGAAAATGTAATATGACTGGATCTGTAAGCCATATCACCGACCCACGTACCAAGTTTTTAACTCTGTCTCCGACCGACACCCGTCTGAAACTTCTGACTATCGTTCTACGTTTTACAAGATAGTTTCACACCCCACACTTTGAATAGTCTCTTCTTCTTCCCTGATACCCTTATTCCACCTTCCCCATTTTCCACCAATTCCATTTATATGCATGCCTGGTTCACACCCCTCTCCCCTATTATCAACATGTTCTACTTCCCCGAAACTATTTTTTGTCTATATGTATGAAGGAGACAGAAGGCAGAGTTGACTATGACGTGAGTCTCCTCCAAAGCTAAAAGTGTGACAAAAAGCCAAATTCAAGGTACGTTGGTGTTTAAGTGCCGGGCCACACGAGATTTGAAGCAGTTCAAGTCATACGCTGAAGGAAAGCTAGATTGAGGGAGTGTATTCCAGAGTTTGCTTGTTGAGTAAAAGAGAGACTGGACGATTATATATGCAGTATTCTTGGGTTAAGTAGCTGGACAAAATAGGGGTGGGAATGAGGTGAAAAGCGAGTGCTACCAACTCGTCTTAAGGTAGGGGGTATGCACTGAGAGAGCTCTGAAGAACACTGATTATTGTAATAGCGGTAGAAGAGGGAGAGAGATGCAACATTGCGGCGTAGAAGATGACTGTTTGGAATTAGTAAGAATTGG
This sequence comes from Paralithodes platypus, assembly GCA_032716605.1. NCBI lineage: Eukaryota > Metazoa > Arthropoda > Malacostraca > Decapoda > Lithodidae > Paralithodes > Paralithodes platypus. Next base: position 16,885,286 of record CM064543.1, read on the forward strand.
TGCATTAATAAGAGAGAGACCATTGGACTCTACCCCATCCTCAAATTGTATGTATCGCCAGACAATATTATACTTCCCTAACCATATTAAGTATTACACCCAATTTCATATTTATTGTATATATCATCTCTACAAATATCGTAATTTCACATTAGAACCCACAAATATATAATTATTACATCTCGCTAACATCTTTCCATTCTAAAATATACAGTAAATACCCATGCATAATTAAATCACTGTTTAAAGTCTCATTATAAAACAAAAATCCACTTGTTATCCCTTGTCTTTCCTTACCCACCGTTCCCCATATTCGCCATTATCGATACTTCCCACTACTACCCATGTTTATGCTATGAAGTGTAGCGACATTATAATGGCTAGCATCTGGCGAATTTATTCAGTTTCAGAATGACCTCTAGAAATTAGAGAAGTACACCTATTCCAATTAGATTTTTTAATCCCACGTAACTTTTCTAAACTGTAAATAACGTTTAAGTACTGAGACGTTACCCGTACTGTGTCTCCTTCCACTCCTCTGTTGTATCGTCTCCTTCGCCCCGGATAATATGAATATAATGCCTTTGATGCCTCTTTTAAAGCCCAAAACCGTGTTGAAAATTCACCCCTACCTCCCTAAAGCCTCTGTCCGCTCTTCATCTTTTTTAGGTGTGTGTGTGTGTGTGTGTGTGTGTGTGTGTCTGTGTGTGTGTCTTTATCAATGTATTTGTGTATTACTCGACATTAAATCCAGAGGTTGCCATAAAAGGACACATTATATGCTCTCTTGATCTTTCTATTGATATACTGTATATTCCTTCTCATATCCTTTCATCTCATTCAGCCCAATCTCGCCTGGGCAATTCTGTTTCCTTTCCAATTTCCCTTATGTTCCTTCAAATTCACTTTTTTCGAACGTATATTCTGTTTTATCTTTCTGATATTAGGTGTAGTGCTACTACGTTATAATATTTTCTAGAAGGTTTAGTTATAAACGTTTAAATAAACATATGGTGTAAATGATCCAATAAAGGGTGATTTTTAGGGGTAGAGAACACTGAATTAAACATTCGTCTTCCCTTTCATACAACAATATTAAAATTCACGCCACCATCCTACGGGCTCCACACACTTCATTCTGTATCTACCTCCATCCCACTCTTCCCACTCACTCACGCTCACTCTCACTCTCTATATCTCTCTCTCTCTCTCTCTCAATCGCGATCTCAATCTCACTCTCACACTCTCTCTCTTTCTCTCTTAGCCTCCTTACAACTTCTCCATTACTGTCACTTCCTGTTCTTCCCCTGTAATGGACTCTGTTGCCTTTTAGTTGAGCGGAATCACGCACCTATCCCTCACACCTATGGCCTTATGGCAGTGGCAACCTATTTTCGATTTCCATTTTGCTTAACTGTTTATTCCACACTCTACAATTATTTTGAGTTTTATATTGCTTCCCACCCGATTACATAATGTATTGTCTTTTGCTTGTTTCTCCTGTTTTCTGATTTCTTTAATATATTGCTCTTCGATTCATTCTTTGATTCATTATTATTCTCCCGAAGATGTCCTTGATTCCTGTATTAGTATATGTGAGTGTATCTGCGGACGATCCTAAAAATCCTAGTCTACGATATTTCCGAAGAGAGGAAGCTAAAATAGACCACCAAACTCCCTTAAACCCTAGACAAATGTTGACGTGCATACATGTTCAGACTTTCCGTCACCATCTAATTGTGTCCTTCTATTATTGTCTTGATATTTACTAGTGTATGCATGTAATGGGATCACCAATAGTGTTTTCATGCCATAATGGTAGGCTTATGGTGGAGTACTGAAGTGACTACAGTTATAGTTCATACTAAATTTCAACAATAATATCTCCTAGATATTTCGAAATTTATAACCGCAATCCTGTGTTTACTAGCATAACCCCTTACTCACCACCACATGAAATGGTTCGAGATGTGTATTCTCAAGGAGAAGTAACCCATACCTGTGCCCCCCCCCCCCCCTCACCCCCATGAATGTGCTGTGGTAGGCGGTGGCCGTAATGATCCATAGGCTTCTCTTGTAGGAGGGCTCATTTGTTTTCTTCCCCAATGGCAATTTTTTCTCTTCGGAGTGGCTTGTCTTCAATTAAAAGATATTCGTTATGAAAGATTCATACTTAGCTTGTGTTTTGTTTGTCAGCCTCTTCTGAGTGATTGGGATTCGTGTTTGATTCTTAAATAGCTTCCCTTCGACATTAATTAATCGTATTACCTTTACTAATTACAATCCTTCCTATTTTCAAGATGTCTTTCTTCTCCTATTTGTTTACTTCGGAGTGATCCGTTTTGTGCGTTGACGCCCATGTTAATGTTTAAAAGATCCATTAATGTCCTGAGTGAACCATCATCCTCATATTAGTGGTTGTTCCAAGTGAACCATGTTACCTTTCCAAACGGACCGGTGTTCCCCCTCCCAGCGAGCAGGTCTCCGTCGGGGGTAATTGACCGTGAGATATAGACTCATTTGTGTCCCGACTCAGCCTCCCCTCATCCCTCTAGTTTTGTCTGATGAGCTGCTTTTTAATGATCTTATCTTTCATAGGGGTAGGCTGGTTGGTTGGGTTACGTGGCTCACTCTTTCTCTTTTCTTGGTTTCTTTGGTTCCTTGTTTGCTTGTTTACCTGTTTCTCTGTCTCTTTGTCTATCTTTCTTCCCTCCCCCCCCCCCCACCCTCTCTCTCTCTCTCTTGCTATCTTTATATATATATATATATTTTATTTACTTACGCATCATAATTTCCCCTTTTGCATCACACCGCCTTCATTACAACTTCATGTACAGTAAAAACAAATCTTCATATCATTGCAGAATTGTGTATTAGTATTTATTGAATTAAGTATGCCTCTTAACCTCGATTTTTTTCATTGATGTCTCCAATCCAAACACAAACATACTGTAGTGTGTTTGTGTTGATCGTCAGCCTTAATACTTTCAAATTACCTTAATAGCCTAAACGTTACTTTTGGTTTGTTGTACTACGATTATTATATTCATCCAATAGTTATTACTATTTTTGTGTTACGATCCTCATATGTTTTCAATAATATTTATCCATAAAGTATTTTATATTTTCTTGTAAACACTTTTACAAAGTACATAATTGAATCTACCATTTGTGTTCTACCTCATTTTACAACAAAGTTTATTTGGGTTTCAATTTTCTCGACGATACGGCACTCACACTTCGACCATTTGTATAGTACTACGCCCCTCCCTATGTATCGATCTATTCTTACTAAGTCATCAGTTTTAGTTTTGTTGTCTTTACTTAATATGTATATGTTTTCGTATACGTCCTTGTTCTATACTATCTCCATTTATTGTCGTTTACCTCATTAATTAACCAATTATCTGGTATTCCTCATCCAATTTTCGTCTATTTTTCTTACCAGGTGTATATTATACAACATATTTGTTTATATCGCTGCGCACACTCTAGAGCATTTATCTTACATCATTACCGAATGTTCTTGATAACTTTTCTCTTCTACGCTTGTATTCACTATTCATTCTTATGTATTGCAATCTCCTCTCTCACTTCTTACCATACTTGTCAACATTTATATCATTACATTTTGTCTTGTTCAGTCTCTTGTTAGTGGCCTGCATCCCTTGTTCTTTACTTCCTTTCACTACAATTGTCTTCATAAAATATTCCCTTTCGTTATCGATTCATCTTTCCCTTTTCCCCGTCTCTTATTTCGTATTCACCACGTATAGGCTACCAAAACTCTGTGCCTGGTTTTTTTTCTCGCACTCTCTTTTCTCCGTTTTCATCCTTTTTCTCTTTTCTTTCAACTTTCTTACCTCTTTAGTCTTATCTCTATTTTCTACATCTATTGTTTTTCTATTCTATTCTTTTTCCATTCCTCGCTCTTCTGTTCTTCACTTTCTTGTTGTGCTACTTATTAGTGCCTACTATATGTGTTATAGGAACCAAAGGGTCTATATATTATGTGTATTTATAAAACTCTACTTATGTAACTTTCAATTCCGCTTCCCTACAATTATCTTTCCTTCTTCACCTTACCCCTCACTCCCTTATTTTTCTCCTTTCTCTATCCCTATTCCCTCCTCCTCTCTTCCTTCTTCACCTCACGCTTCCTTATTTCTCTTACTTCTACGCCTTAATTTTCCCCCACCTTCTCCACCTAGTGCCCAGCTCCCTAACAGTGGTCCGGGATAGCGAGGTGGACTCTATTTGTGATAAGATCGCGGCCAAGTTTAGATTGTGTTCCGTAAAGCTAAACATAAAAGAGTGGAGAGTGGGTGGGTGGGTGGCTGGTCATACCTCTGTCGGCTGCCTCTTGGACCATTCTATATATACGCGTCAGCTTCGTCTGCTACTTCTGTGTGAGGTTCCAGCCCTTAACCCGGGTAGTTTTCTCGGTCGTCAACAACTTAGGGCAGAGGTGGTCTAGAGGGTTTCTGAGACTTTGCTGGAGTAAACAACGTATCTGATGGTAAAATACTGTGTTGGTATAAGACTGATATTAGGTAGGTGTGAATCTGAAAGATGAAAAGGTTTATACAGCGTAAAAATCTTTCGCAAAGAAACGTATTGGGGCTTTGGATAAACGACTGATATTCAAATATGAAAGCTTATATGGCGAAATTATGAGCTTGATAGACTTTGGTGATGATTTGGTTAATGGAGTGATTTCAAGAGGCGTGGGTTGTTGACACTGGATGTAGGTCTTGTGGCTTTTACAATAAGTGAACATTTTGCAACGGAAGTGTTTATTTCAAATTGTTGAAGAGACCTGGAGGAAATAACAATTGAAATATATATATATATATACTGTATATACTGTATAACGGTGTATATACAGTATATATATATATATATATATATATATATATATATAATTATATAGTATAGTCAGTATATATATATATACAGAGAGAGAGAGAGAAGGCCTGCGTGTGTGTGTTTGTGACAGCGAGTGAGTTAGTGGGAGAAGAAGAGGAAGAAAAATACACACAAATACTGGAATAAGACCCTCATCCCCATTTCCATTTACATAGCTAAAGGGGGAGTTACATTACCATACAGAAGGGAGGTAGAGTAACCAGCAACACCCACAGGTCCATAATAGTCCGAAAGGAGATTTACGTTATCTTCTTTACAGTCCCGCCATATTGTTTACCTAGTCATGTAGAACACTGTCTGCTTCTATCAGTGCATACCCATTTAACTATTATTTGAGCAGAATCACACGATGGCTATTTTCGATCGGCAATATTTGGAGGTTGTCTTTTTATTACTTAACAACTAGATTGATAGTTGAATATTTTCTAGATGGTTGATATGAAATCATAAGGAGCTGCATTATCATTGCCGGAAAAGCGATCCTATGATCCAAGTGTGCTACTCTTGAAAACAGAACAGAATATCACAGAACGAGGAATACAACATGGCGTCTATACAACCTCAAAATAGGTGGAACCCCCCGATTGAATCCGGCGCTCCTAACATACCCCGGACCTGACACTAGCCCTCTTCTAGGTCCATTAGTCGACGTAATGGGGGCCGAGTTATTAGGTTAGTGGGTAAATGAGTTACATACGGTCATCCCCTTAAGAGAATGACACGAGAGGTTATAAGTCCGATCTTGGCCACGTCACGGATCAAGTTACCCCTTTCAGAACGGATGCATAATTTTAATTATATTCTAGCTAATTTTAGACGCTATTGTGGACGTTAAGACAAATGTCTCTTAAGCAAGAGTTCTATAATCGATTTTAGTGGCTCCTTCGGTACAATTAAACTCTATTTCTTATTTGTTGGCGCTAACAGACGAATATACTACGAAATAATTAAGTATTGAGTTTGGGAGATTAAATGTTTGTTTATATTTGATTTAACAAAGATCTTAATATGACATTGCATTCACATCTCTTAAAATGTCTTATTACTTACAGCTCTTAATGTGATCGATGATATATCTATGTCTATTGAAGACTTAGTACTTAGAACTCTCCGAAAGCATTTATACTTACATTTATTAAAGAGACTTCTGCCATCTCTATATTGTTTGAAGCTTTGGTACTACAAGTTGATAAAGTGAATAATGTTACCTGTTGTTTGATGATTTAAATGAAAACCTTTTAAAATTATTTTTTTTCCTATTAACGGCAATATATATATATATACATATATATATATATATATATATATATATATATATATATATATATATATATATATATATATATATATATATATATATACAGGGTGTCCCAGGAGAAAAGGGCATAACTTTGGGAAATTATCAAACGAGGCATTCTAAGCATAAAATGTTCTATAATAAAAATTCCAAATCTCTACCATTAAAAAGATATTGAAGGTTCAATTTAGTTACCTCCCCCGCTTCACTATAATGGACTCTTCCATGTCAAATAGTTTCCAACTGGTCCAAAGTGAGCTAATATTTCTATAATCATTTTGCAACTTACAGAATTATAGTATCTTTATAATAACATGGTCAAATAATTGCCGAAAGATGGAGGTGTGGTAGGTAGTAGGCCAGCTAGGCCAGCCTTATGGGGAATTACTGAAGAAAATAAAATTTTCAACATGCAATATCTCTATACCGGTCGAAATGTGGAATATTTCTTATAGAACATTTTAGGCTTAGAATACATTGTTCTATCATTTCCCAAAGTTGTGCCCTTTCCTCCTGGGACACCTTGTATATATATATATATATATATATATATATATATATATATACGAGAATATGAATACTAAAATGCATCAAACGTGTGGTAAGGTAAAAAGGATGACGAGTAGCATTTGCTACTAAAAATAATTCTGGATGATAGTAAATAGCTTAACTTATGTGAATGAATAGGGTTGCTATAGATTGGTTTAACTAAATAGGTCAATCATGTTAAGTTAGTACATAGATGCAGCTAGCCATATATTGATTTACTTATTGTTTAAATATTCACCAAGTATCCTTTTCATATATATTATTTGTTGTTCTTTTTGACAGCGCGTAAAGAAAACTGTGGAAGAATGTTAGTCATGTTTATAGTTTGAATAGTTAATTATTGAATGAGTACAACATTAATGTGATTAACAGCCTTCATTCAGCCAATATTGGTATGTATTACAATTCTAACACTATGTAATACTTAGCTGTTTATAGACAGAACTAATTAACCCTATTAAGTTTGATGACGCTTTCTTCCATATATTCTGTCTATCAATATCGATATAAATTATTTGTTGTTGTTGTTGGTGTTGTTCCCCAAGCTGCCTGGCCGAACAGCCCCAAGACCCCGAGCAAGACCAAGGCCATAACCGAGCGCCCCCACAGAACCCTCCCAGCCGACCACAATAAAGCATGGGTGACCGAAGCCACTCCATGGCGGGGAGCTGAGGAGGGCGACAGAAACGCCCGGGAAACCAAAGCCCCACCCAAGGCATTGCTGAAGTCTCTAGGTATATGTCGATAGACATTACCCCTTCGATTCTTAGATGATCTTTCAAAGTTGAGTAAAATCGTTAAATGTTCGCCAGAGTTTAGTGAAAAAGCGGCATACAATTGAATGAGTTAAATTAATTAATTTCATTAGAGGTATATAGATGAGTCTGTGACATCAATGATGCAAGCTAATTTATATTACACATTAATATATTTTGGATTGATCAATATTTGTTAACTATTTATGAATTTATTTAATGTTTTTAGTGTTATCTAGAATTAATGAAAACAGGTTACACATCCAAAGGTAAGGTAAGGGAGTTGCTCGGGATATTTTGTATACCCTTCCAATATAGGACATTTATTCTAACTGAATAAAACTATCTACTTTTACAGGATATAACGTTAAAAGGCTCCAGTCATATTTATATAATAAATATAAGTATTATACACATGTTACTTGGCTTCCCAAACTATATAATAGGCCTTAGTCATATAATATAGATTCAAGTATTATATCAATTTTACCTGGTTTCCTAAATTATTTAAAAGAGGCCAATCATATTTATTACAGATTTAGCAAGTAGGCCTACATGAATTTATCCTGGCTTCCCAAATGATAACACGTCATCGCTGAGACATCCCTCGCCACCAGAAGGCCGCACAATCACATTAATGGATCTCTTTGGTAATCAAGGAAGGGGCCTGGCTTGATGAACAGGCCTCCTCCTATCCCTTATTGAGTTCCAGGGGTGGCAACAAGTGACTTCTCCTGCTTAATCGTATTTGGGGGGAAGTGTATTAATGATGAAAAGTATCTTGGATGGTGTAGTTTAGCTATTCCTTCACTAACTTTTATTATATTATTTTCTAAGGGCGCGTTTTCACGAGGAGGGTTACAAGTTATTGGTTTTGACAACTTAGGTACTAAGGTATCACTTACTACATCTAATATGCTCTAATGCTCATGATTATCACTCCCAGAAGTATTTTTAACTAGTGGATCCATCTACAGGACTCTAGTTAATACAATTGTCTATGCTATTCCTCTCGCTATTAGTAACCATCTATGAAACTCAAGTTATTTACAGCTTTCTATCGTTCTTCCTCTCGTGATTAGTAATTCAGTACATCTCGTAAAAATCATGGCCTTAGTATTTATATATTTTATTTTCTGTTTGTTTTGATATAAATAGAGTGTTCGTGATAGAGAATGAGTGGAGAGCTGTTCTTTCTCATTCTACCCCCACCCTTCCCTCACACACACACACATTCAAATCTTCAAAGTAATGACTGCACTTAGATATATTTGACGGATTGAGTATACTGTATGATTACGATACACACTGGATATATAATATTTAGTTGATCTTTCACTAACTCATTCCATTCCCTCCTCTAAATGTTGTTATTTTAATAAAACGTGTTCTAGACAATATATCAGTGATGTACATTAAATATTTAATATTTAACTAACTCTGCTACTTTCCCATCTCTTGGTTACATTTAAAATTCAATGTGTTAGTGTATTTATGTATGATGCACATTAGATGACAGGTATAGTATTCATACCTAACCCCTAACACATTCTCATCCCCAAGTTACAGTATAAATGAACAGTTTTGTTTGTAATGCAGCCTGGCTATATATTATGGATAGCTGATCTTTAACTCACCTCTCCTACAGTGTCCTCTCCTCTCTTCCTCGCCGAGCATTCTCTCCGTTCCTCCCATCACTTGCCAAAGGTCAAAACAATAACACTTTTTTAATCTCACCCCTTGCAGTACAACAACCCTTTAAATTCCTATGATGCTTTATCACATGTTATTTTGTTTATCATTAGGCAATCATATATAAGGAGCTCTAGGACTCCGGGACATACAAACTAGCTTAATTAGCATTTTAACACCCACTTACCATTCCTAAGCTGAATAAAGTCGTCGGACGATAGCTAGCATTAAACGAAAGAGTGCGTTATGGTTCACTGTTCGCGTACATTAGTGGGTTAGGGGTAGGTTACGTTGGTTGAGGTTAGCTTGGTTAATGTGTTTTGATAGGCTATGTTAGGCTTAGTGTAGGTGATTCGACTATCAACTTGAACTATAGTTCTGTGGGCGAATTGACTGTTGAGAAAAAGGAACATTTACATTGCCCACATCAAGTAGTGCTTTTATTTTAATTATCAATTTGTTATGACACACTGCAGGAATTGTTCTGGATTTATCCCCAGTGCTTCAACAATTTTCCTTGAAACCCCTGACTTGCAGCGATCACCTGGCTCGTGGTACTTTTGGAGGGTACTGTACATTATGAACATTTTGACAGAATAGTTGAGTACTGTAATGTTTATTAAGTATGTATGAGGGGTCAATTTTGATTTAATTTTAACAATTAAAAATAAAAAGTGTTTGCTATTTATTATTTTATAGTATGATTAATGTATGCATTATTAATATTTTAGTATTAATTAGTTAATTATTAATTACTATCATAATTTTTCACCACAAATCATTATTATTATTGTTATTATTATTATTATTATTATTATTATTATTATTATTATTATTAGTAGTAGTAGTAGTAGGCTAGTAGTAGTAGTGGTAGTAGTAGTATTTTTTTATTATTATTATTATGATTATTTATAGATTAATATACATTACCATGTCCCGATACTCTGCACCGAATGTAACAAATAATTATCTAACTGGCTATATTGTATTCCAACGCTCCAATAATTATCTAACTGGCTATATTGTATTCCAACGCTCCAATCCCCGTTGACTTGTTAGGCCGGTAGTCCATTACCAGTTAATTACCCTAGAATGGAAATATAACAATGCGTATTTTGATACTACATCGAATATGAGATTAATGCATATTTCATGTCAATATTTTGATATTTATAGCATAAAGAATACGCGCGGTCATTAATTGTTAATGTATTTAAGATAGTTGAAGTAGTCGGCGTTCACACACACACGCACACACGTGTGTGTATATATATATATATATATATATATATACCGGTATATATATATATATATATATATATATATATATATATAGGTTTGTTCTACACAGAGCATTATACAGTATTATTCTTGGAAGAATTGCTAGTATTTTATATGGAATTGTTAAAATGTGACAAGAAACATCGTCGATTTTATAGTATACATCCTTCTACATAGTACACACAACTGTCCCCCCCCCCCCCCCCCCCCCTTCCTCCCAACTGTGTGTCCCCCGGGCCCTTCTCTTCATTGTCTCTTACCACTGAATTAAGCTGAGCGTCCTCCTCCCTTAACACACACACACACACAAACACACACACTCTCTCTCTCTCTCTCTCTCTCTCACACACACACAGACACACGCTCACTCTCCCACTCGTACTCGCTCACTTACTCAAACTCTCTCTCTCACTCACTCTCACTCTCATTCGCTCTCTCTCTCTCTCTCTCTCTTTCACACACACACACTCTCTCTCTCCTTCACTCACTCCGTTGGTTCTGAGGCTGGTGATGGTTAGTAAAGTTCTTCCATTTGTCCATAGGTGGTGTTACAAGAGCTTCTTATCTGTAGTTATGATATTGTACACCGTCTTGTATAGCACTCCAAAACATGTTAAATAGAGCATTACTAAACTTGTTAAGGTATATTACTGGTGCCATGCAAACCACAATAGGACATATGCAACATGACGCATTTCTTGTACAAACATGGTATAATCTCTCATTGGGTATATCCCTACCTTATCCGATTAATGCGATCCTTGATAAGTAAATAATAAGTATAGATAACATTTTATACACATATATATTAACTTTACACCATTAGCTTAAATGATGTAATAATAACATTAAGGACTCCCGCGAAATGAAGATGTACTGTATACTATTTGGGACAAGGTTCGTCAGTAAGATAGTAGAACATGAAAGAAGAAAGCAAGAAGTACCGCTGCTCTATTAATCGTGGACGCTTTACCACGAATAAAAGAACCACGGAGAAACACCCTTGGACACCATTAGAGGAAGTACTGGTCTTACAACATACATCAAGAGGAGTTAGGACAAATTTATCCGGGAAGTGTTAACAGAATGCTGATGCTATTTGTGGCAAGGCTTGTTGGTTAAAAGGGACAACAAAATATAATCAACTACAACAACACACACACATTATCTCTCGCGCTCATACTCTCTCTCACTCTCATTTTCTCTCTCCCACTCTCACTCTTACTCTCACGCTCATTCATCCATTCTCTCTCTCTCTCTCTCTCTCTGTTTGCGCCGTCATGTGGATTGTTTATCATTCATTCATTCATTCATTCATTCATTCATTCATTAATTCATTCATTCATTCATTCATTCTCTACATGACCAGTATGGCGCCATTATATTAACTAAAAAAGCAAATTTCGATATCAGTAGATGGAGGATTGTTCTTGCAATAACCATTGACAGTTGATTTATCCTGTATGTACGTACGTACATAATATATGTTGATGATATTGGAAAGATCAATTCTCAGGCATTAGGATAGATAGAGATAGATAGATAGATATATATATATATATATAGATAGATAGATAGATAGATAGATAAATAGATAGATAATTGGCCACACCAATGACCGAATTATCATTCATAATTTACACTATGTAGCATATTGTTCGCATATATATTGATGCATAATAAACACTTACCTGTAATTCAACAACGAAACATTGTGATAACAATTACTACAAGCAAATAAAAATAAAAATAATAATATATATACGCGCTCTCTCTCTTCCTCTCATATTATATATATATATATATATATATATATATATATATATATATATATATATATATATATATATAATATATAATGTATATATATGTGTGTGTGTGTGTGTGTGTGTGTGTGTGCATGTTTGTACAGTATGTATATTCACTATGCATTTTTATTTCCATCACAATTTTTCGTCTAGAGTCTCTAGACGATTGCATCACTACTGCACTAACTAATTATATACATCACTTGAAGAAAGAGTAAGCCTGGCAACAAACATTAAGAGGAGTTAAGCTAAGTGACTCCCTGTGGACTGTGGTCACCGGGTGCCACTTCCAGCCTAAGGCCTCAAAGACGTGATGCCCGGCCCTTGGGGAGTAGGCACTGTAGGAAATAGAAGGTAGGACAAACTCCGTACACTGTCGTTGTGTAGGTCCTTTAATTACCTTCACTACATTTGTTATTCTTTTCGTTGCACATATATTTATGGTATATGCTCATTTTGGTCTGCGAATAATCTATACATTTGGTATTACAATTGAATATAGTGCAATTTTAACATTACCTGATATTTTAAGACGTACCAACATGGCGGAAGTAGAACAATATCTTTTTATCGTAGGGTCTCATATTTGGGAGGAGACGCTAGGCCGAGCACCACCTCTTTTTCTGACAAAATGTGAGGCCAGCGAGAGAATAGGCCCATATGTAGGTGGCGTCCCAAACTGTTTCACACTAACCACCATATTGTAGACCTTGTCTTGTAAACTATTGATTACTTTAAATAGCTTATTTAGATTAAGAACTTTCTTATCTTTGTCATCTGCTATATCTCGTGAACCGTAAGATGAACGATAAGTACATTGAACAATAGATACTCTGTTCGTATTTCATGAACTGAAATGTGGAGTATATAAGTATCAAGACAAGTAAATATTTTTGAGAGCTTCCCTATCGTAATTGTGTATCTTATTTCCTGAAATGAATTATACAAAAATGGAGCACACCTCCAACAGGCACATAATATACAGGGTGAGCTATGCAACATGGCTTCTATATATACACAGGGATGGCCGTACTCTCTCTTTAGAAGACTGTATGTAAGGAGTTAACACCACCGCCACTAAATACATGAAAGACGCTGACTACGACCAACCTGAGAGCCTGTTAAGATGTAGGGAGTATGCCTTGGCTGGTTCATATTTTATCTTTTGTGGAAAACGCTTTTAAAATAATGTAATTTTTCAAAATTTTCCTTGTTTAAATATTAATTATCCTTATCACCTTATATTAATAAAACATAGAACAAATGTTTTTATTTTTTTATGATAAATGATATTATTTTGTTGAATAATTATATTGTAAAAGCCAGACTCCAATAAGCATGTTACTGTCATATTGAAGAGGTTATTCATGTTATATTTTAATAATTAAAAATAATAACTCATTCCTAATGAAAATAAAGTATGCTTACGTTACTCATAAAATGCAAAACATGTCCTCCTACTTAGATGCATAGATATTAATTCACCAAGTACTTTCTGCATGCACTTAATTTTTCATCTTGCAAAATGTACTTTCAGGATCATATTTTGCAAAAATTAAAGTTTTCTCATATTTCACGCGTTTCTTCCCAGGTGCCGGTGTGAATATTGTCCATGCACTGGTTAGCGTTTACTTTTATATCCTGGTAAAAGATGGCCGTATCGAACTTTGAGTCGTAAATCCAAGGAAACCTATAAATTTAACTTCCCACAATCCATTTTTACCTCGCTTTATGTTTTTGTTGTAGCCTTTGTTGAATTATATTTTCTTGTCCTTTTCCTCTGTCCAGTTTTTCTTCATTTTACTTCTTTCCTTAACTCCCAGTTTCCCGCCATAACATATATGTTACTGCAATTTATTATAACTTAATTTTTGTGTTATGAACTTTTACAAAACATATAGAAAAAAGGCACAGCCCATTGTAACCTCCTTATATATATTTTGACCCCTGATAATCATAGCTCATTAGTTTGTAATTTTCCTTTTTATATATTATTTTATTTTATTTTGTTTTTTGAACCTTTGCAAAAAATAGAAAAAAATTACCACAGTCCATTGTTACCTCCTTATATATATATTTTGACCCATGAGAAATTAGCTTTCTTTTATCCTTTCTCTTTCTTCCTCTTTTTTTCTCTCCTTTTGTATTCTTCGAGACGTGAGCAGCATAATCCCAGCGGCTGAGACCCCCTTGAGAATTTTCCAGTAAGGTTAATTGAATTTGGCCCAGCTTGTGTAATCTCGGGAATTACGTAACTTTACTGATTCCCGGGCACCAGGAATAAAATCTCCTGCCCCGAAGTTTGCTCCTTGGCCCGTGATGATGTAGAGTGGGGGAAAAGTCCGGTTTTGAAAATTTAACAAGTGGGTTGGGTGAGGTGGGTGAGATTATAATGGTTTAGGATGAGAGAGAGAGAGGTCTGCTAACTACTATCCTCCCGCCCCCCCTTTAAATTTCTCTCTCTTTCTCCATATATATATATATATATATATATATATATATATATATATATATATATTCGCTATATATGCGTGTGTGTGTTTATGTGAGCGTGTGTGATTCCATGTTGCATATCTTTAATTGTACATTGCCTTCTGATGTTGAATTGGCATTGATTGAAGAATAGTTTGTACCTAAGCATTGTTCGGTAGATATTGCATACTTCAAATGTACTGTAATAATATATACAATGCTTGTTTGGTGGCTTGGGATACTTCAGGTGTCGTGGGTCTGGTGATATTTACGGTTGTGGTGCAATGGGAGTGGTGATAGGGTGTAACAGAGGGAGGGATACATCTGTGTGTGAGATGGGAGTGGGCGAGTGGTGATAGGGTGTAACAGATGGAGAGATAGATTGATTGGCAGGGTGCAATGGGACTAGTGATAGGTGTAAGAGATGAAGAGATAGACTTGTGGGCGAGATGGGAGTGAGTTAGTGGTGATAGGGTGTAAGAGATGGGGAGATAGCTGGGGGTGAGATATGAGTTGGTGGATGGTGACAGGGTGTAAGAGATGGAGGGATATATTTGAGATGGGAGTCAATGGATGGTGATAGGGTGTAAGAGATGGGGGGATCGTTCTGTAGGCGAGATGGTATGGGAGTGGTTGGTTAGGTAGGGTAGTATCGATAGGCAGAATGGTTGTGGGTGAGTGATAGTAGTGGCCTTGGAAAATTGGGAGATTTCCACTTGAGGGATTTTTTTCTGTACCCCTTTCTCCCTCATGTTTAGCCCCATTGCTTTTGAGATTTTAAGACGTTCTCCCCATTAGTTTGGCGATTTTTAAAACTTTCACTCCATTTTTGTTAATTTTAAGACATTTTGTGGCATTTTGGTGTCGATTTTTTCCGGTTGATCGGTAGTGAACCTGTAATTTAAGAGGAATCGGCCTTTGGCTGGGACATTTTTCTACCGAAAAATGTACAAATTTATCTTGAAAAAGGGTCTAGGGATGTAAATTTAAGTTTGATGGAGGTCTATGGAACAAACAAAAAAACTCCCCTCAAATGGGGTCGGTAATGGTTGACTGGATAAAGTAGCAGTGGGACTGATGATAGGTGAGACATTTCAGACGGTTGCCGGACAACTCAACCAGTAAACCATTTCAACCAGTACATCTCAACCAGTGCCAAATCAAGCAGGGATAACTAAACCAGTGCCAAATTAAAGACCTAAGCTAACTTGACCTAGTCTTGTCTAACCTAGCAGTATTAGTTGACTGGTACAGGTTGAAAGCGTCTACTGGTTGAGTTGTCCGATCACCATTTCAGGCAACGGTTGGATAGGTACGGGTGTCGTGATAGTGGTAGCCTAATCGAATTAATAATAGTAGGCAGGGTGATTAGAATAGCAATATAATAACGTTATTAAGCTGTTAAGGGTCACTGAAGAGCTAAGCGAATATTGTCTATTAAAACTTCATTTCCTTGTGCTTACCCCTAATTCCTCCAGACATTTGTAACTTACACATCTATCTCTCCCTGCTACATTCTATTTGTTACTGACCTCGTATTTACTATTTTTGTTTATGATCTTAATATAATTGTATTAATGGATATTAGTATTCTATTTACTGCTTATATTCTTCTTCAGAAGTAGATTCCTTTTCAATTATTCCATGCACTCTATGGAGCTCTTTGTAGCTCACACATTTCTTTTATTTGGTCTTGTTATATCAAACTCTAGAACACTACACACTATATCCCAGATCCAGATCGATATTTCTTTAATAAGTATGTATATTCGTGTGATCGTATATAAAATATAATTGAAAACTGATCGACGAAGCTAGTACCCTGAATGCCTGTACCAAGTATATAGCTCAATATCTATGATTCCCCTCCACCGACTCCCCAGCTCTCATTTTACCCCTTTTTTTATCGTCGTTCATATTTCTCCCTTATCTGCTAAGTTCTCCATTTCCACCTCTAAATATACTTCCTCTGCTACTACCGCGGCAGTAACTTACCCCACTTTCAAATTCATTCTATTGGGACAGTTACTTCAGCTCTGTTTTTTTGTACTCGCCATGTACCGTAACTATAGTCTGTATATTTGCAGCTGACGGTTAATTGTCATGTCCTCATCTTGATTACTTATCGTTTAGAGTGTGTAGCGAAATATGTTGTTCCTTATGAAAACTTGGTGTTTATAATATGTTACAAAGATATAGTATTTCACGTTTTTCTGTAATTATCGAGAAATTTGCTACTCAATCATATATTTAATCGAAAACTTAAATAAGTTCCCCCTATAGTGGTTGAAGTAGGTCAAAACGACACACAGTCCTACACGGCCACAGCCAGAACAAACAAAATCCTTAGCAGCAATTGACATTATTTAGTTAGGTGAAGTTAGGTTAGCATATGCTTAATTATTGTAGGTTACGTTACGAAACGTTATGTTACGTTTGGTTAATGTCTGTTAGATTTGGAGACTGGGATGTTTTTGTCAACGGCTGTTTTGGTGGCTGTTCTGCTTGGTGTCATTATAGAGTATGGCCGTTGTTACTTGAAACCTAGGTAGTTACTTTGCCTGCTGTCCAGTCTTGTACACACGTTCCTTAATATGTAATCCAGGAATTACGACAGACTACGTTGTCAAATAGTTATAGTGTAGGGCACATATAATGGCCTTTTACTGTGGGTTGAGATCATGTAATAAATAAGACCCGCCATCTCCTCTTTAGACGCCATGCTGATGCCATACATTATTAAACAACGGGCTCCTATATTAGTATTGATCTTGTATAGTTTATATCCATATAGCAAACCGTCTTGGTGGTGTAATGGTTAAGGTGTCTAAAAATTTGTGTGTGATAACCCGGGTTCGAATCCTGGTGGATCACATATATGCTTTCATTAATTTCATTGGAGGTGTTTGGTGTTGTGGTGAAATTAATAACAAAAAATATATAATCCTGTACCAATATTGCTGAATGTTTATTATGGATATGGATATATTTGAGTGTAGAGAGAGGCTAATGACACCGATAGTACTGACATGGCAGAGGTTGACCGATCCCTGTTACTCACCAAAATGGGTCTCTAACTCTCGGTAAACAAGATGGCGGCTACCGTGAACAAAGTTGTCACTTATTCCCCTTTATATATGGTTCTGACTTAGCCCACTTCCAGCTCCCGTAAATTGCCGGCCACCGCCATCATTCTGTTCCGGACAGTTTTTAGGAGGTTTCTCTCTCCTTCGCTCTCTGTTTCGGCCCATCTGTGACATCAATAATTATTATTGAGTCCTGCACGGTTAGGTGGTTTGGTTCATATAATTATATAGGCTGGTATTAAAGTATTATCCTTTGTGAAATTTGTTTAGAAGGTTTATTAGAAGGCATTTATCATATTAATTTAAACAAAAATTGGGAACATTTATATTCTTAATCAATTTAACAATGCATAATGAAACAAGAACTATATAAACCGTGGAGTTTATTTTTTTGCCAGATTTTATATATATATATATATATATATATATATATATATATATATATATATATATATATATATATATATATTATATATATATATATATATATATATATATATATATATATATATATATATTTAAATGTTGTTAACAGTATTATCGTCTATATATTCGTCTGATGCAAACTAAATATCCTCAACCGATGAAACATTCTGAACCAAATAATTTGTTTTTATCTTGACCTAAATTGAGCTACAACAAGATTGTATTTTTGTTCTCCATTTAACCGAATTTCACAAATTACTCAAAATGATATAGTAGTGGCCGAATGTATTCAAAATATAATTATAAATACTTAGAATTGTAAATAATAGGACAAACAAATCAGAATGGCAGACTTGAACGCAATTATCTAAAGCTACAAACTTACTATTAAGTATACACTGTTAAAGAAATGTATTCAGAAATGCTATTTTTTTTAAAGAAAACTTAAAATTACACTTGACATGACAAACCCAATTTTAGTTACACTTAATTACTTAAACTCAGCCAAAATTTCATAGAACTTGTCAATAGTACTCATATATTACTCACAATAACTTGCTATTTATCAGAAGTACAGTTCCAATAAATTGGAGTTAGGCAAAATTCGCCATACTGACTCAGGTGTACACAAAGCTCCAGAACATTATACAGTTTCTTAAGATTGCACTGAACAACTCACTTCCTTCCCTCCATCATCCCTCCATTGTGCTGTTGAACTTCTCCCTACATTTGTTCTAGTCCAAAATATCCACTTGGGTCGAAACTGTCGCCGCCTTGAATGGCGTTCTTATTACTTTAAAATACCTCTTTCGACTTTTGTTCTTATCGACTATTTTAGTCTGGAGTTATGTTTTACTTCTTTTTCCTCCATTTGACAGCGTCTTTGGATTTGTTTCTTGAATACACGTTAGTTTTTTTTTTTTTTTTTTTTTCGTACTCATATACACACTCGCTGAAAAATGGAGCATTAAAATATCTAAATAATATAATAACAGACATTTTTGAAGTCCCACTGTGGTTAAGTGGTCCGATCCCTAGAGATTCCCTTTGAAAGAAATGTGGCTTATTAAAAGAAGAGTTACTAGTATCATCATCAAATTATTCCTTATGATATTCAACTCAAATATACACAAATATATTCCACGAGCATGATCTCTGATAAGGGTCCTATTTTAGCATATGCTTCAGCGCTCCCCTGATTCTTAACGCCTGTCATATCGGTTCACTTTAACAATAGGTCCCACGTATGCTGAAAGCCCGATAAGTAAAATAAAAAAAAATTGGCGGAAGGGAGAACAAAACAAATAGGATATTAGGGGATTGAAAAGGTTATTTATTTAATATTATTCGATCCTTTAATAGTCCGCTCAACAAATATGTATTAAAGTGTTCTCACTTGCAATATGATGCAGAGTCCACTTCAGTATCTTCTTCAGCGCCCCCAAAGGTCTTGTCGACTTCGGTATATCAGTCTACTTCATCACCAACCCCCACAAAGAAGGCCCCCACCCCCACACCCGATAAGGGGGGATGTCGAAAAAATACTTGGGGGTGAAATACTGAGGTGATATCAATTATCAGGTTGGTGAGGAGAGAATACAGATCGGGTGTTGGGGGTGAGAGTTTGAAGGTGGAGGCATTAAGGATGATAATGATGCAATAGAGAGTGCGTGAGTGAAAGAGAAAGAGAGAGTGAGTGAGTGAGTGAGAGAGAGAGAGAGAGAGAGAGCGAGAGCGAGGGGGAGATTAAAGAGTAAAGGGTACATCACACAGTCAGGAGTGCGAGCTAGTAGGAGTTTAACAGGAGTCACTAGGAGTCATCGATTTTCACCGCGAGCGAGTAGGAGTCTAACAGAAGTCGCTAGGAGTCGCTAGAGTCACTAGGAGTCATCGATTTTCACCGCGAATAGGCCCGCGAGTCCGAATTGTCCCCTACTCCTAGTGACTCTAGCTCGCACTCCTGACTGTGTGACTTCCTTTCACTTAAGGAAGTGAAAGGGGGTTGGAGGAAGGGATACCACAAAACAAAAATACTAAGAAATATTCTTGACCATTATAATGGTGAGGGTAGTAAAATATAATATATAGTGAAAGAGAACACAGAGAAGAGGACGAGGGGCAAGTTTGTGAACGAAATGACGAAGGGAGTTAGGATGATTTACTGACTTCTAATCATAATGGACAAATGCTAACAATATATCGTTGGTCGTGGCAAGTTAGAATAATAATCTAGTAACCTTCACAGGCATAAGAATAGATAGTATAATTAATACAACTAAAATCGGTTATAACATATATATACTGTATATATATATATATATATATATATACATATATATATATATATATATATATATATATATATATATATATATATATATATATATATATATATATATATATATATCTATCTATCTATCTATTGCCTGACGCCGTGATACCCGAAGGGGTGGCCACGAACGAACCGCCCCATTCACCTCTGTCCCCAGTCAGTCGACGCCCCTCCCCCCAACCAGCACCGCCCTCGTTCATGTACTTCCTCACTCCATCCTTCCACCTCATATTCGGTCTACCTCTCCCTCTCTGTCCCTCCACCTCGCTCTTGTACACCCTCTTTGTCATTCTCTCGCTTTCCATACGTTCCATATGGCCGAACCATATATATATATATATATATATATATATATATATATATATATATATATATATATGTTAGTAAAGCCAGGTAATAAATTTTCTTTAATACATACGAGGTTGAAAGAAATGGCAATTTCTGCGTTGGAAATTTTATTATTCAAAGTTTCCAGGTCTCTGATGAGTTTTCGCTGGGTGGCAGGAAGTAGATGAAGGAGATGAGCAAAATTCATGGTGGTACAGGGTTACATAAATGTACATGATGATACAGGATATACGACGCGTTTCACTGGACAACCAGCATTATCAAGTAAGGAAGGAATGAAATAAAAGGTAAACAGGAAGGGTATATATAGAGGGTGGAGGATCAGAGGAGGAGGAAAACAGGGGGCAAAAGTCTGCTATTGGTGGAAGCGTAAACTAGGAGAGAGAAGGGGTTAACCGCTCCACGCATGCGCACTGGATGCGGGATGGTGGTCAGTAGGTGGGGTCGAAGCTGATTGGCTGCGTGTCGAGGGGCGTGGCCTAAGTTGTGTGGCGCCTGCAGAAGACGAAGCTGAAGGAGGTAGCGCGGGGGGCTGCGTCAAGGGCACCGGGGGGCGAGGAGGGGTGTTAGGTCCTGTAGGGTAGTGCCTTTTGGCAGAAGGAAGGATCTGAAGGTCCAGAGTTTGGTTGTTGATGTTGGGATGTAAGGCTTGGATATATTTCTCTAACTCGTTGCGTGTGAGGTGAGGGTGGTTAGGGGTGAGATAGTGGTCTTTGATGGCTCCAGCCTGAAGGTGAAGATCGTCGGTCATCGGGCTCTTTATCTTGGTGGAGGCTGGTTTGTTGCGGAGAACGAGGTTGGAGGTCTTGGGGGATTTGTAATAAATTATTAATTTGATTTTGTTTTCCGGGTTGGTTGGGTGGACATGCTTGGAGATTATTTCTTTTAAGACGGCCTCGTCATTTTTGTGTTCAGAGGACATGTAATTGCGGTAGAAGATCTTAATTTCATTGGGGGGGTCAATGTTGGGAGGGCTTTGAGTGTACCATTTTTCAAGATGGTGGTTGATGGTGCTGGAGATGTCGGAGTTGGAGTATCCGTTATTTACTAAAACTTGGGATAGTCTTTCTAGTTCCTGGTGGGTGTCGGCCCAGGTAGAGCAGTGCGTGAGGGCTCTCCTAACATAGGCGGAGATGGAGGATAGAAGATAACGGCGGGGGCATTCACTATCGCCGTTGTAGCATTGTCCTGTGTTAGTAGGTTTAATGTAGACGGTGGTTTTGAACCCATGGTCGTTCAGAGCTACGAGGATGTAGAGGAAGGGGAGTTGTCCATTGTTAGATTTTTCAAAGGTGAAGTTAAGTCCGGAGGAGGTCATGAAGCGACGCTGGAGTTCCTGTAGTTCGTGGAGGTCCTTGATTTGCACGAAGATGTCATCCACGTATCTACAGTAGACGGCTGGTCGTTGGGCAGCTAGGAGCTCTTCCTCGATGGTACCCATGAAAAAGTTCGCAAAAAGAACTCCTAGGGGGCTGCCCATCGCCACACCGTCTATCTGCTTGTACATGTTGCCCCGGGGGCAAAGGAAGGGGGCCTCCTTGGTACATAGCTCCAGTAGTGTTTTCAGGGCCTTCTCCGGGATGTCCAGTGTAGGTGTATCAGGGCAATGATAAATTCGACGTAGAATCATGTCAATGGTCCTATCCACTGGCACGTTGGTGAACAGGCTTTCTACGTCGAGAGAGGCGATAGTGTGGTTGTTGTTACGGGGGGCGTCTCGTAAAATTTCCAAGAAATCGTGGGCTGAGTTAAGGTTGAATTGGCTGGGCACGTAGGGGGTGAGGAGGTTGTTCAGGGCCTTGGCGATCTGGTAGGTGGCAGTGGGGATCTGGGAGATGATGGGGCGGAGGGGGTTCCCAGGTTTGTGTGTTTTGATGGTTCCGTACGCATAACCAGGGGTGTATTCTCCGACGATTTTTTAAGGTGGATCCCTCCTTGTTTGGCGTTGATGGCGGTGATGGTGGTGTTGGCAATACGTTTGATTTCGTCGGTTGGGTTGCGGGTGATCTTTTTAAATTTAGTGTTGTCACTTAAGATGACGTCCATTTTTCTAAGATATTCCTCCTTGTCATGGATCACGAGGCAGGAAGCTTTATCCGCACGACGGATGATGATGTTGGGGCTGTCTCTTAATAGTTTGGCAGCTTGGAAGTGTTGTTTGTTGAGTATTTTGCTATGGTGAGTTCCTCTGGTTTTGGCGGCTTCAGCGAGGAGAGACGCCCCCCGTAACAACAACCACACTATCGCCTCTCTCGACGTAGAAAGCCTGTTCACCAACGTGCCAGTGGATAGGACCATTGACATGATTCTACGTCGAATTTATCATTGCCCTGATACACCTACACTGGACATCCCGGAGAAGGCCCTGAAAACACTACTGGAGCTATGTACCAAGGAGGCCCCCTTCCTTTGCCCCCGGGGCAACATGTACAAGCAGATAGACGGTGTGGCGATGGGCAGCCCCCTAGGAGTTCTTTTTGCGAACTTTTTCATGGGTACCATCGAGGAAGAGCTCCTAGCTGCCCAACGACCAGCCGTCTACTGTAGATACGTGGATGACATCTTCGTGCAAATCAAGGACCTCCACGAACTACAGGAACTCCAGCGTCGCTTCATGACCTCCTCCGGACTTAACTTCACCTTTGAAAAATCTAACAATGGACAACTCCCCTTCCTCGACATCCTCGTAGCTCTGAACGACCATGGGTTCAAAACCACCGTCTACATTAAACCTACTAACACAGGACAATGCCTCAACGGCGATAGTGAATGCCCCCGCCGTTATCTTCTATCCTCCATCTCCGCCTATGTTAGGAGAGCCCTCACGCACTGCTCTACCTGGGCCGACACCCACCAGGAACTAGAAAGACTATCCCAAGTTTTAGTAAATAACGGATACTCCAACTCCGACATCTCCAGCACCATCAACCACCATCTTGAAAAATGGTACCTCAAAGCCCTCCCAACATTGACCCCCCAATGAAATTAAGATCTTCTACCGCAATTACATGTCCTCTGAACACAAAAATGACGAGGCCGTCTTAAAAGAAATAATCTCCAAGCATGTCCACCCAACCAACCCGGAAAACAAAATCAAATTAATAATTTATTACAAATCCCCCAAGACCTCCAACCTCGTTCTCCGCAACAAACCAGCCTCCACCAAGATAAAGAGCCCGATGACCGACGATCACGTCATTTACCAACATACCTGTAATTATGAGGACTGTGGACCTCATTCCTATATTGGTATGACGCAGACTCGTCTTTCACGTCGGTTAACTCTTCACCTTCAGGCTGGAGCCATCAAAGACCACTATCTCACCCCTAACCACCCTCACCTCACACGCAACGAGTTAGAGAAACACACCACCATACTCGATAAAGAAAGTGACCCAAGGAGATTACCTATACTCGAAGCTTTATATATCCAAGCCTTACATCCCAACATCAACAACCAAACTCTGGACCTTCAGATCCTTCCTTCTGCCAAAAGGCACTACCCTACAGGACCTAACACCCCTCCTCGCCCCCCGGTGCCCTTGACGCAGCCCCCCGCGCTACCTCCTTCAGCTTCGTCTTCTGCAGGCGCCACACAACTTAGGCCACGCCCCTCGACACGCAGCCAATCAGCTTCGACCCCACCTACTGACCACCATCCCGCATCCAGTGCGCATGCGTGGAGCGGTTAACCCCTTCTCTCCCCTAGTTTACGCTTCCACCAATAGCAGACTTTTGCCCCCTGTTTCCTCCTCCTCTGATCCTCCACCCTCTATATATACCCTTCCTGTTTACCTTTTATTTCATTCCTTCCTTACTTGATAATGCTGGTTGTCCAGTGAAACGCGTCGTATATCCTGTATCATCATGTACATTTATGTAACCCTGTACCACCATGAATTTTGCTCATCTCCTTCATCTACTTCCTGCCACCCAGCGAAAACTCATCAGAGACCTGGAAACTTTGAATAATAAAATTTCCAACGCAGAAATTGCCATTTCTTTCAACCTCGTTATATATATATATATATACATAATATATAATATATATATATATATATATATATATAGTATATATTCAAAGCTTTGCTCAATGGCGGTGGAGAGATACTTTGGCAGGGTACAATTAGGTTAGGAAGGTATGTCGCAGATCCCTGCCTCCCTTTGTGGAATATGTGGCTGTGTGTGTGCGTGTTAGAGAGAGAGAGAGTGTGTGTGTGTGTGTGTGTGTGTATCTGCAATGACACTCCCGATGCCTTAAAATTGCATATACTTGTTCAAAGATGGTTTGGTGAGACGGGGTGAGCAGAGATAAATTGAGTAGGTGGAGGTGAACTGAAATATATTAAGTTGAGGAGAGATGAGTTGAGGTAAAGACAAAAGACAAGGCGATGTGAAGTTAGGAGAGGAGAGGTGATATAAGGTGAGGTGAGGAAGTGAGGTGAAGTGAGCACAAGTAAGGTAAGGTGAGGTGAGGTAGTAGGTGACGACACTGCCAAAGACCCCCACTTATTGTTTACTTTAGTTTATGCCCCACCTATCTTATTTTCCGCCGTGCCCCCGTGGAGCTCTTATCTATCTCAAACCTCGACTGTTAACACACTTCGCTTCTTCTTTCCGTCCTTCTCCATAATCTTCGTATCTTAGGCTAATCATTTACAGGTCAGGTGAAGGTATTGAGGGATAAACCTTTACAACGGCACCTCGTATCTACATTCTATTTTTCCTATTTTTTGTGGAGTGTAGAAAGGGGAGAAGAGGTGTTGGAGAGAGAGGAAGCTGTTAAAGTGGCTTCGTTATGTGTGTTATTAGTCTGTATACGTCGTCGAGGTGTCCCCCGACTGAGTTCAAGCATGTGAAACATGCTAGGACGTACTACAACACCCACTAAATGTCCGCTTGGGCTGGGATCGACCTCAGGTCAAGCAGATTCACACGTGAGCGTGCTCACCACTCGACCGCCGCGGCTCTTCTTCTTCTTCTGCATAATCATCAACATCATCATCATCATTATAATAATAATAATATTAATAATA
>CM064543.1:16913796-16921296 GCA_032716605.1 Paralithodes platypus
CAAAACGACTTGACCCAAACATCACGACACACAACCACCCCTGAAAGACGCCTCCCCCTCAGCACATTTCCTGGTGCAATTTAGGAACTTGGGAGGGTAATCTGATGGGGGCGTTATTACCCTCCATTCCAGCCATCGGGAATATAGGAATCAACAAGAGTGGCCAAGTTTCAGGGAAGGTGGTCTTGGGGAACCTGTCAAGAGCTGAATGTCGTATAGCCACCATCTTGTAGTCCATGCGCCTCATTAAAAAATCTCAGGAATTGGTATAATTTGAGAGGATAACATATCAGCATAAGCTCTAATATCAGACTACTAAGTTACAATTTTGTTTGTTTTTAATTGACAAAACACATATCTGCAATATTACCAACTATCTTGTAGATCATATAAGTATTTGTCCTCTTGGATTGTTCCGATTATCATTCTGGCTAATATATTGTAGATCAGAGGTACAATATTACGAATATGTTTTGGTTTACATAGGAAGGTACACAACATGTCAGCTACCGTAGATATTTGGCGTAACTTCTCCCAACTATTGGTTTTGGTTGCTATGCCCCTTTCCCACTGATGCGATTTCATACGATTTTAGTCGCCGAGGACGTAGTCTTGTCAATTCGCAACGAATTTAAAAACGAGCAAGCTAAATTTGTAAATTTTTCGATAGAAAAATGTCTCCGAGTAGCCGGATTTCTCCATATAATGCTGGTTATATAATCGCTTGCCAGGAAGATATCGATACTTGGATGGGGATAAACGTCTTAAAACAGTTGGCTGAATGGGGATGAATGGATACAAACCAGAGAAAGAGAGAAAAGGAGAGAAAGAGAAGAAAAAAACAGGTGAACCCCCCAAGGGGCATAAGGGTCAAGCGCCCAACTATCATCGTGCCATTGTCGTCCCCTTGTTGTGGTTCGACGGCTAGAGAGAGAGAGAGAGAGAGAGAGAGAGAGAGAGAGAGAGAGAGAGAGAGAGAGAGAGAGAGAGAGAGAGAGAGAGAGAGAGAGAGAAAGAGAGGGGGAAGGAGGGGGGGGGGGGGATAGAGTAGAGTAGTGTGAAGGGGAAGGAATCAGAGAATGGAAAACTCTAAAATAACAGAACTATACGACCCAATTGAATGTGTTGAATTCCCTCCAATCTTATCTCTCTTTAATTTGTATACATCCTCTAATAGCTTATAATATTCAATTTCCTCATTAACTTGAATAATATCTATTATCTATTCTCTATAGTAAGACAAATGGGAGGGACGCGGAGGGAGGGTGGAGCTAGAACCAGAGTAAAGGGAAAGTGGAATACATTAGTGTTCTAGTAAATCCTTCTCTAAAACAGTTATATAACTAGCATTTTCCAGTGGATCTTCTTTCAAACAATTAACCAGAACTAGCGTGTATATCCGCTGTGAAACAATTAGCTATCACAATACCGTGAATCATCTCTAACTCAATTAACTAGCACTTTTCCATGGGTCTTCTCTCGAAGTGTTAACCAACGCAAGTACCGTACACAATTTCAAAAACATTTACCGGCACCTGCTTACTATTTGTACGTGGATCGTATTTTGAAACAACTACTACAAAATGTGAATCCTCGCCAAAACAATCAACTAGCACTTTTTCCGTGGAAATTTGTCCCTTGGGTATAGCGTGATTAGAAATTACAGCCACTAATTGATTACATTGGTTTTATGTTCATATACTGTATATACTGTTTTGTAATATAGTTTTGATACCCATGAATTGAAAAATAACTGCAATTTGAGTCATAACCACCATAACGATAATAATGCATATAAATTTCGAATATTCTAACAAGCATCAAGACGAAAAATTAGCGACTAAGGTAGAACACGACTCAATAATGCCAGCACAGACAAATTTCCTTAATTCGGAACAAATCAGTCGAGAGCGAGTGAGATTGTGAGAGGAAGAGATTCTTCTAAGCGGTAATCAGGGCCAAGCAGTCTGCGTAATATATTGATGGGTAACAGTTAGCCATACAAAGCAGGTGAAATAAATGACGTAGAGAGTGTACAAAGAAATTTCACTTCGCATATAAGTTCGATAAAACATCTACACTATTGGGAGCGTTTAAGAGCACTGAATCTGTACTCACTGGAACGTAGAAGAGAACGTTACCTAATAATATACACGTGGAAAATCGCAGAGGGTTTAGTACCAAACCTACATACTCCGATAGTCATGAAATTCAGTGATAGGAGAGGCTGGGAATGCGAAATCCCCCGGATGAATAACAGGGGTGCTATGGGCTCTCTGCGAGAGGGCTGGTTATCACACAGAGGCCCACGTCTCTTCAACAAACTCCCACGGCGAGTAAGAGACATGAGGGACATCTCGTTAGACAACTTCAAGAGAGCCCTAGATGTCGAACTGCAAAAAGTGCCAGACGAGCCCATCCTCGCATGGGAGCGAGCTGTCGCTTCAAACAGTCTACTGCACCAGATCACCACCCATAACGAGGGGCGTCGCGCTCCTTGGTGCCGCTAGAAGAGCGGCGAACACATCAAAAGGTATCAAAAGGTAAGTTAAGTCAGTGGGCTGGATAAATCCTCCAACGTGACGTATTAAAGTATCAGGGGGCGGTATTCAATGCGGGGAAAACCAATTACTTGGGAGGAGATCTAAGAATAAGGACACATTTTGTGTGGAGAACGAAATATAAATGAGGAAGAGACGAGATTAGAGATAATTTACCTTTTTTATGTTGATGATTTTTTGTTTTTGTTAATATAAATAATATCCAGCATAATATTATTGTATTTGGGTTATAGGGATCTTAACCGAATTAATTAAATAAATAATCCATTAATTAATCTCCATTAATGTATTTAATATAATTATTTATGTTTTAGATGATGAGATTATATTCAAATAGATACTAGCTGACTGAATTGATATTTAATAGGTATGGAAGGTGGGAGTGAGAAGTGTTTAGTTGACATGAAATTGACGACAATATTGGAAGTAAGTGACTAGAGAATAGAGATTATGCAAGTTAATGAGGAAATTACATATTATAAGCTATTGGAAGATGTATACAGATGTGAGAGATGAGATTCAACACTTTCAATACTATGACGCATTTTCCCCACTATATTCGGTCGAACAATATACGATTCTATACAGCTTATATACAGCTTAGGAAGAACATATAATAATCAAAGGGGTAACTTTGATCTCACTTATCCCTTTGTCTCCCACAATCATTTTATAACCTTAATAACATCATCTAACAATAACCACAATGAAATGAAAGAATGGTCATAGTACACTAAGAGGGTTAAATTGACGAAGACATTTCAAATGGTCAAATATTGGATTGATATACTGTATACTGTAACCATTAGTTTGATATACTGTATACTGTAACAATTAGTTTGGAGAAAATGAGGGTATATTGGAGAATATATTTTCAACTATAAACCCATTCAGTACCGTGACGTATATTTTTATTATATTTTAGCAACTATTAGACCATATTTTTCAGCTTAGGAAGGACGTCTACACATTTAAAGGCTGCACACTATCTCAATTTATTATTTTAACTACCATAAATCCTTCCTGAGTTTCAAAAAACATCTAAATGTAGCTGAAATCAAACATCTAAATGTAGCTGAAATCAAACATCTAAATGTAGCTGAAATCAAATAAAGAAGACGTCGCCAGTACAGTAGGGGTTAATATAATTAATATTCCCCGTCCCAGTAATCTGTGTGCATTGTACTATTTTCCGTATTCTGTTTTTGTTTTTATCTGAATACCTGTAGATTTTCTTGCATTTCTAATTTTGTTTTTAATAACCTCTTTTCTATACTATTTTGTATAACATTGAAAAGATCGCTCTCCCTTTCTGTTGTGTGTTTTACCTACCTTTGTCCCTTCCCCGTTGTTCTATTCTAAATTCTTCGCGTTTTTTCTTCTTCTCAGGATGCCCCCCTCACTTCCGTCTTATCCCTACCCTTTTCACGTATTTATTATTCTCTCTCTCTCTCGTTCTTTCACACCTATACTGAACACTCATGAGCATATATGTATGTATGCACATAATAATATAGGTATCTTTACCTGCCTCAGGTTCGGCAGCCTAGGGAACGACAACAACAACCTCAGGCTTTTATCACTTTTTAGATATCAACCTACCTTCTTTAATATTATTGTTGTCACTGTTTCTTTCCAACTCTCACTTCTACCCAACCAACTAAACACCCCGTGGCAATGAATTTAATTATTTTTTATTTTTTCCAAAAACGTCGGAGTATTTTTCCCTCTGCTGACACCTCTTTTGTCTGCCGGAGAAGGTTCGGACCGGCTCTTTATTGTGAAATTTCAGAGCATATTGTATTGAGTCAGCAAAAATACTGAATTGGAATATCAAGCTCCCACCCTTTCTTTCTCCCTTTGCTTTGTTTTCCTGACACCCCATTTTTGTTCTCCCTTTTCCCCTCTACTTTGTTTCGTTATGTCCCTTTCGTGGTCCGCATTTTTTTTTTTTTTTTTTTTTATCTCTCTCTCTCTCTCTCTCTCTCTCTCTCTCTCTCTCTCTCTCTCTCTCTCTCTCTCTCCAACGCACAGGCAAGTAAGACAGCTTGGAAAACTCTTGGATAGAGATCAAATATTTGCTTACTCACCAGTACGAGATCTTTGCGACTTTTAATTTTGTTTAGCCGATATATACAGTATATATATATATATATATATATATACATATGAATTTGGGGAGCAGATTTTCTTTAATGCAAGTAGAGTAGAATATGACAGCATTTTCACAGTTATACATTTTCTTATGTATATTTTCCATTTTCCTTGTAGTTTTCTTAACACTACTGTAGGTGGGTGTTCAAACAATAAATCACCAAGTCTTTCCATATTTATTGTATATTTTCGAGGTTTCGCCTACGATGTGGCATCTTCAGAATATAATGTTCAGTTACATTGTCAATATTTATAATCTGTAAAAATATACTCATTGAAATATTTGAAGTTATAATTAATATCAAAATTAAAATTACACACACATACAATGTCAATAGCACGATAGACGCGTGTAAATTAACAGAGTAGTTATCGGTAAGGAAGTCAAAAGTGAACTGACATGATATATTATTTTATAGTCTCAGGACCATATGAACGAAATTATGGCAGGGGTAGAGGGCAGTAAGGGGGGAGAGGGGTGCAGGAGGGAAGGCAAACAAAACATAAGGAAGGGATAGGTAGGGGAAACCATGGGGTGGGATGAGGGAGGTTATGCAGTTAATTTCGAAGGGTTTACTGTGTTGAAGCTGAAGCAGGGGGTGAAGCAGTTGGTCGTTGTTCTCGAAGTCATGCTGAACGTCTGAGGTGGTGGTTTTGGGTTGAGGGGGATGGGTTCCTTGAACGATATGTTGTTGTCCTTTCATTGCTATGGTCCCTGACTCACGCCTACCACCTCGGTCCCATAGGGGGCCCATCGAATAAAAGTATTTGAACACTCACCTAGTGTTAGACAAACGATAAAGAAATTTGAAAATATGCATAAGAAAATTAATAACTGTGAAAATGCTGTCATATTCAACTCTACTTGTATATATATATATATATATAATTATATATATATATATATATATATATATATATATATATATATATATATATATATATATATATATATATATATATATATATGCAAGTCATTATTGTTTTATTGTTGCATGTACAACCCTGCAACTATGTTATCACATTTACCTATTTTTTCAGAAACAAAAATATTGACAATTGATCTATGGACGAGCGATTTACCCTTGTTTACTTTATGCCAGGACAAAATATTATTTTTCATAATGTAAAATTGGAGGAAATTTTTGTATATCTATATACTGTCGATGGTCGATGCTGTTATCAAAAAGTACTAGATATACTACTTGAATTTGATATTAACGTTAAGCACCCGTCACACCTAGCCGATTTGAGGCCAAGACTGTCCGCGACCTAAGGGTCCTGGACAGTCTTGGTCTACGTCGCCGCGCATCATGGGCCGTCGCCAACATAACAAAGAGGTCGGGATGGGTCTTCACATACCCCCTCAAAAGTTCAACATATCGAACTTTCAAAATCAAGTCGGCGTGGAGTGAGGTCAAAAAATGGGGACGTGAAGGGGACGGGAGGCTGATGGCGCTTGACGTCGCTTGACGGGAAAAGGTAGGCGTCAGTGCGGCGTCACACGGCACCAGAAATGAGGTCTGCGGTCAGGCGGCGTCACCATAACAACCTGCGGGGATCAGCGGCGGCTTGCGGCGACCCAACGATGCCCTAACGGTCAATATATAAATAAACACATAATTAACCCGCTGAGTGCCAACCAATTTTGACGGTGTGGTTCTGCCAGTGTCAGATTTTTGTTTTTGTTTTTGGCTAAATCTATCAAGTTGGGAGAGAAAGGAAGGATAATGGTAAAAAAACACTCCCCTTGTCCATTTTCGCCAGAAATCAGGTCCCCGATGTTCCCGAAAGTAGCAGAAAAGACACTATAGACTACAGAGACTTTTATGGTATCGGAATGTATGGGTAGGAGGGTGGTGGGAGGGTGGTTTGGGGGATGGTGGGGGGAAGGTAGAAGCGTAATTGACTCATGTTACAAATATGAAGCCGATTGGTGAGGTAGTTTCGCCACCACGGATTTTCCTTTTTTTCCTTATCTTCGTACGGATACGCTGGAAGTGGGTGGTGGGAGGCGGTTGGGGGTGTGGTGGGGGGAAGGCAGAAGGGTAAGGGACTTGTCACACAAATATGGAACCGATTGGTGCAGTCGTTTCGCCGCCACAGATTCTCATTTTTTTTCCTTCTGACGGGACCGACAGTCAGCGAGTGGGTGGGAGGAGGGATTTGGGATTTTTGTGGTGGGTAGCCAAAAGGGTAAGGAACCGGTACATATATACGTCCCTGGCACTGGGCGTGACAACACCCTAGGACGTATATATACGTCCCTGGCACTCAGCGGGTTAAATAATTAAATAATAAATATATTATCAATAACCATCAAAATATAAGATTAGGTATATTAATTACAGAAAAAATGAAAAATAACAACATTCAATACATAATTAAATTAATAATAATAATAAAATAACAGAATTAACTGAAATAATCAGTTAATAATCAGCGTCCATACTGAAGGGGTCGCCGTCCATCGGCACAGTAATGCATATTGACGCCGCCCTACCTCCTGTCGCCGCCGTTCGTCGGGTCGTCGTTGTCAACGCGCTACGCCGCAGATCGGCACTCCAGCGGCGACCTAGGTCTCACCTTCAATCCTGCATGGGCGCCGCTCTACCCCGTCAGGTCGACGTCAGGCGCCGTCAGGCGGCGTGGCCGTCCAAAACTCACCCCCCCAAATCCTTAAGCTCTCCGCCGAAGGTCGGCACTCGTGGTCAGTCGTGGCTCAAATCGGCATGGTGTGACGCCTGCTTTAGACTAAATATATAGTTAGAGATACGTTCTTCTT
>CM064543.1:16926296-17068796 GCA_032716605.1 Paralithodes platypus
ACGTAAACGCGATTATAATAGCAAAGTTTTCTCGTCCACTGTTCGCGGATGGATGCTGAGTGTGAAAGTTTAAATGGGGTGAGCGGGGCTGACTTTACTTGTGTTACCTACAGGAAAGTCACAGAGTCTTTGCCTGCAGTCTGAAATAAAAAGGACCACTGCCGAAACTGCTTATTGGACAAGGGGCAGTGAGGGGTGGAGACGTTCTGTGACACCAGCATCTATAGGGACACAACGCTGATTTCGTGACAGTAAATGCCATATTGTAAAGCCTGTGTTTTATAGTATATTCGACTATTTTCTTCAGCCTAATTATGATCAGCCGTACTTGAGGAATTAAGCCAATCTTGACGCATGTGATTTATACTATTTCGGTCATTGTACCACCAGAAACGTTTGTATTTTACCGAGAGCCAGATTGAAGAGACCTGTGGGTTACAACATGGCGTCTATTACATCTAAAATGGCTACCTTCTGTCTGTATATGCCCCTGGTGTGTGATTAAGTCTCCCGGCGGCAGCTTGGTAATGAGACGCAGCACGACAAATGACTTGGAGTGGGTCCTTCTGCTTGTGACAAATGCACGACCTAGGACGAAAGGGGGATGGAGAGAGAGAGAGAGATATTTGATAGCTAAAGAAGGTATTGGTGTAAAGGGCAAATGTATAGGTGGAGGGAGGAAATTTAAGGTAATGTAGAACTGTTGAAATGTTGAGTAGAGTGATATTATAGTAACTAAATAGGGCAGTAAGAAAGGGCGAGAGTAGGAGAAGAGCTGTCAACGTTTAGAAGAGAAAGTGAGGTGGTCTTTGAAAAGGTCGGCCAGAGGGGCAGCTGGGACAATGACTGCATTATCGGACACATTAGAGAGAGGCGACAAGGGCAGGGACATCAATCTCTCCACGCACCTTCTCATTTACTTGACATCCTCTCGCCTTAATCCCTGGCTCTCAACCTAATTTAGAGTATCTTCCTCACTTTATCTCCGTCTTGAGTTCAGTTAAATTTTTCGCCTTCTTCGTTTTTGTTTATATTTGGTTATATTTCATCCTTCACTGGTCCTCTATTTAAGTGGTCTGGGCGTATTCATTGGCCCTTATTTTCAGTTGGCTTCCAAATCCTTATACATCCTCGTTGTTTCCATTGTCTGGCTTTTAGTGAAGACTATCTGCCCTCATCCATGATATTTTCTCTTCAAATCGTATCGCTGCATCTGCTACCAGCATTTACTTGATATCCCTCCCCTTATTCCTTGGTTCTCATTCTAAATTAGAGTTTCAGTATACCTTTCTTCCTCTTGGCATATCTGTTGGAGCCTAATCTTATTCCATGTGTGTTATCGTAATTTGGTTTAGTAGTTCATCTATCTTTTACGCTGCATTTTGGTTCGGATTTTAGTAACATCTATTCACACTCCGCTTTTATAATATTTTCTAATTTCTCTGTATAAATCATAATGTTTCATCGTTGTAAATTCTGCCTGACCTCTCTTGACATGTCTTCATCTATTGTTCGTGTTATTATAGTATGAATCCACCTTTCTCCTTCTCCTAATCTCTCTTTGAGATTCACTGATCACGCCTCACCTCTTCATTGGGCCTTTCATCCTTGTATCTCCCAATAAAACTCGAACATAGAATCGGAGAATCTTCTGTTGTATCTCATTTTTGCCTTCCATCATTCCTGTGCCTCATTCCATTCCTCCTTAATCCATCTCACTTGTTATATTTTCTCCTTAACACCTTTGACATCTCTTTTCCGCCCCCTCCCACACTCATCCTAACTACACCCACCCCCTCACCCACACACTTATCAATAATCGTCACCCGCAACCACACACCTCAATAAGCCCTACCCCCACCATCCCCCTAACTACAGCCGCCCTCACCCACACTCATCTTAATTTCACCCACCTCAACCTACCCTCGTTCTAACTAGTCTGAGCCATCAACTGCATTCCCTCCAACTGCCCCTTTCATCAACCCACTATCTCAAAATACAACCCCAATCAACCGGACTACACTTTTTCCCATCCACCCCCACCACAGATACCCCTGCAATCACCCTCGCCCCAGCTTCTATATCCCTCCATCATTCACACTAACCCCATTTAACCTTGCCCCAATCACCCCTACCTCAACCAACTTTATCCCCACCAATTGTCGCCTCAACCTCCTCCACTCCTTCCATCCATGATCACATTACTTAACCTAGCTCCAAAACCCCCACCACATTCCACTGTCCTTTCACCACCTCTCGCCTCAACCCCCCTCTCTCCCATCATTATCGTTCACGCTCACCCCACTTATCCCCTAAACTCCACCTCAGCCCACTCTCTCTTCACCTACCCCTGCTACAACCTCCCCTACCCTCACTAACCCTCGCCCCTAACCACCCACGCCCAGCTGGCTAATGGTTCACGCCCCTGTAATGACCTGAACTTATCTGGCTTCAGATCCGCCCCCACACCCTCCCTCCTCCCCGTCTGGTTCTCTGTTTTTGCTTAATCTTTCTTTGCTAATTATCATCAGAAATTCGGATATCATTCTTCCTGAATTCATTCTCCCTACGATTAAGGAGAGATTTCTACTAGAGATATTTTTTTTCTGGACCTCTTTCTCCCTCATGTTTAGCCCCATTGCTTTTGAGATTTTAAGACGTTCGCCCCATTAATTTGGCGATTTTAAGAACTTTCGCCCCATTTCTGTCAATTTTAAGACCGTGCCATTTAGGTGTTGATTTTTTTCCTGGCGAGCGATAGCGAGCCTGTAATTTAAAAGGAATCGGCCTTCGGGCGGGACATTTTTCTACCGAAAAATGTACAAATTTATCTTGAAAGGGGGTCTAGGGGCTGTAATGTTAAGCTTGATGGAAGTCTAGCGAACTAACTAAAAACCTTCCCTTAAAGTGTCTTCCGTTAATTTAAATGTAAACGTTTGTGTCATACAGTAGTTTTTGTAAAGAAGTCATCGGGATTAGTAAACGTGTTCAATATGCCTGTAAACGTGTTCAATATGCCTGTAAATGTACAATACTTAATGTGTTCAATATGCCTGTAAATGTACAATACTTAATCTTTGAGGATCATGACGCGTTTTGACAGTATATTCTGGCTATCATTAGACATTTTATTCAGCTTACGAAAAACTTGTGAGAGCAAAGGAGTTAAATAAGATAGCATTAACCTCTTTGATTCCATTTATCCTTCCTAAATTGCATAAAGTCGTCAAATTATAGCCAGAATAAACTGTCAAAAAGCGTCATAAACCTCAAAGGGTTAATATCTTGCACATAATATTACTTGAAGTATGTGTATATCATTTTGTTTACCTTGTTTTACTTAATATATGTTATAATAATACTAATAATAATAATAATAATAATGATATTAATAATAATAAAAATGATAATATTAATAATAATATACAGTATATACTGTAATTATAATAATCACTATAATAATAATACTAATAATAATAATAATAATAATAATAATAATAATAATAATAATAAATAATAATAATTAAAATAATAATTTCAGGTTTTATATTAAGCAGCATTGATCTCTACCCTCCGCTCCGAGATTCAGTAGCACTTTTAATACAAACTTTTAGGCATTGCAAAATCTGTGAATATATATTTGTTATTCTGTACCCAATATATATTTGTTATTCTGTACCCAATATATATTTGTTATTCTGTACCCAATATATATTTGTTATTCTGTACCCAATATATATTTGTTATTCTGTACCCAATATATATTTGTTATTCTGTACCCAATATATATTTGTTATTCTGTACCCAATATATATTTGTTATTCTGTACCCAATATATATTTGTTATTCTGTACCCAATATATATTTCCATCCTTTTCCCCTCCCCTTTACTTCTCCCTCGCCCTCTAAAGCACCCCGGTATCTTTCCCTTCTTTACAATACATCATCTCTGGGCCCAATACTTCTTCGGAGCGTTCTCTTGCCCAGCACCCATTTATCCTCCTCTTCTCTCATTACCTCACCATTCTTCTTACACCCGGAGCCCCGACTTGCCAGGGAGCCGTGGAAAAGCCTGAACCTGTCGGGAAACTAATTACTACATAAAGCCCGGAGATGCAGCCGCCCCTCTCTGTCCCGGGCCTGCTGGTGACGTGGCGTTGTTGGAGAGAGAGAGAGAGAGAGAGAGAGAGAGAGAGAGAGAGAGAGAGAGAGAACGAGAGAGAGAGAGAGAGAGAGAGAGAGAGAGAGAGAGAGAGAGAGAGAGAGAGAGAGAGAGAGAGAGAGAGAGAGAGAGATATGATAGCAGCTGTGTTGATAATTAAAAAGATGTGTAAAGGAAGGAAAGCCTTTAACAAATATTTAAATGGCCCTTTTTTTTTAAGGGTGTGTGGAGGTAGGGACTTTTTTTAGGGAACGTATAGAGAGTTGTTTGAAAGGAGAGATCCCTGTAGCAAGAGAGAAAATACGCAGTTGGTTTTCGGGAGGTATCTATGCTTGGAGGAAACCTATGTATTATGGAAGGGAAAAGATACTTTTCTGGACGATCATGAGAGGAAAATATCCTAGAGAGAGGAAAGTGAAAGGATATACACTGATACAAAAATAAAAACCTACGTGCATAAAGAAACAAGAGAATAGGTTTTCGAGTGGATAAAGGTAGATCGACTACAGAATATGAGGACATGATCGTGAAGTCAAGAAAAATATTTCTAATCCAATCAAATCCATATGAAGAGATGACATCTGTAGAGTTAAGTGAAAAATGCTGGAAAAGGAGAAATATGATCACTTAAATCCGAATAAAGGAGAAATATGGAAGCAAATATATAAGGAACAGCAGAAACAGGCGCCAGGCAAAGCGGCCCTCAGAAATGGTTGGGTCGTTTCTGTTTTTCAATTAAGTGTTCATGCTATATACTCGTATACTCGTCCCTTCTATTCCCTCTTGGCAGAGGAACCAAATCTTTAACGGGAAAGTGCTGAATGCTAACCAATGTTGACCCCCCAAAATGAAATAAGATATGTCTATTGTAATTGCATAGATATATTTACCTTAACCACACATCTATGGGAATAGTGGTAATTCAAATATATGTTACAGGGATGGCCTATCACAGTCAAAAGATTTTAATTATATAATATAAAAATTTAGTATTTCTTGTTATCTTTTTAATTTAGGGAGCTCATGTGTAAGTTGTACGATTACATTGATAATGGATTTCATAATTTATAACCATGATTTGCTTCGGCTTTTTAAGAAGTTTAAGAATGAAATGCTTATATACATTGTCAAATATATTGTGTACTTTTATTATATACAAACCCTATCAACTTAACCCCTGGTCCATTCAGCAACCCTCGCCCCCCTTTTGGTGTGTTATAAGTGGTGTAGCGGCGACGGGCGGGTTCAGTGGTAGTAGTAGTCGACCGTGAGTCAGGCAGGACCGGGACATTTATGGGAATCCAATATGCGTTTTACTCTGACAGTCATGGTTTTCTGATAGCCGTTTTTCTTTATCAAAATATTTCCCCACCCCCTCCACCTCCTATATACCTTTGTCCCACCCCTTTCCTTCCTTCCCTTCCCTCCACCACCTATCCCCTTGCCCCCTTCCCCCATCACCTGTATGCCTTGTCCCCCTCCTCTCCCCCATCTTTACACATGCCTCCTATCCCCCCTCCCACCACCTATATCCCTTGCCCCTCTCACCCCCATCTCCTCCTCCTCCCTCTCTCTTTTAACTCCTGGATGGGTGTATAAAAAGATGTTGGGAGAAATATCTGAAGGGTAGTTTTGTGTGAGTTTGATGAGCGAGTTTCTTTTTTCGAAATATTCCTCACGCTCTCTCTCATGATTCTTTCTCTACTAATGATTTAGTTATATGAAAGATTAAAGGAATAAAATATAACCAGTGAGAAGAGAATAAGCAGAATGATAGTTTGTCAGCATAGTTTCGTATTTTTATATGGTTAATTTATAATTATATAACATTCTATATGTATGATGTATGAATGAATTTACAGTACACACACCCACTCTCACTAACACCACCAACACACACGCACTCCCTCTCTCTCTCTCTATATATATATATATATATATATATATATATATATATATATATATATATACAGGGTGATTCAGTAACCCTTTTCATAAATTTAATGGCAAATTCGGGAGACAAAAATAAGACTAATTTACTCTATGACCCTTAGGGTGAGTCTTTGATATGATGGAGATATTACACCTTTAAAGTTATCGATAGATAGAAAAGAAAAAAATCTAAGGAGTGAGAATGAAAATGTCGTTGCTAACTGGCAGGGTAGCGTAACCAAGACTTGGTATAAAAATGGCTGCATACGGTAGCTGGATGCAGTTCGTTTCGCAATTTACAAAGGTA
Source organism: Paralithodes platypus (assembly GCA_032716605.1). Classification (NCBI taxonomy): domain Eukaryota; kingdom Metazoa; phylum Arthropoda; class Malacostraca; order Decapoda; family Lithodidae; genus Paralithodes; species Paralithodes platypus. Next base: position 16,932,698 of record CM064543.1, read on the forward strand.
CATTACTACTGTATTTGTATTATCATTATCATTATTATTAATAATCATTGTATTAGTAGTAGTAGTAGCAAGGGGAGAAGCAGGCGGCGGAGGATAAGTAAGAGGAAGAGGAGGAGGAGTAAGTGGTGGAAGAGGGGTAAGTGGAGGAGGAGGGATCTTCCTGCCGACTTTGAGCTTTGATACTCCGCTCGTCTTAATGAATCTTGAATCAATCTGTACATGAATCTAAAGATTGTTTCTTTGCTTACACGTGGTATGTAAATGGTTGCATATGGTAGCAGTTGTCTCAATGCTCAAAAGAACATTAGCATTTTATCACCATCATCATAATTATGCTCGCAATACATGAGACAACGGAACAGTGTAACCCTGCCAGTTAGCAACGACATTTTCATTCTCACTCCTTAGATTTTTTTCTTTTCTATCTATCGATAACTTTAAAGGTGTAATATCTCCATCATATCAAAGACTCACCCTAAGGGTCATAGAGTAAATTAGTCTTATTTTTGTCTCCCGAATTTGCCATTAAATTTATGAAAAGGGTTACTGAATCACCCTGTATATATATATATATATATATATATATATATATATATATATACAGTATATATATATATATACTGTATATATTTATTAATTGTAGTTATCTTAATTACTTAATTAAGAGATTAGGTTAAGTTTATATAACCTGAAAACAGTATTAAATGCCTACTCATTATAATATTCTCCCCTCCCCTCCCACTGTTTCTCCTCTCGGTGGAAAACAAAATAAAGTCCAGGAAAAATATCAGCGACAATTGTGCATATGTTTTGGAGGTGCGTGGGTCATTACGTCGGGGACCTTGGCTCTAATGTGTTGGGATCACCCCGGGCGCCTTCATTAACTTCTACACAATGATCACCATCAACCAACCTCCGCCATAGTGATGCCACTCGGGATTTCACCTCTATTTACACTCAAATTTGTCCATATTCCTCCCTCTCCGCCCTCCTCTCTCTTACTTATGCCTAATATCCTAATCTCTTCTAAAGATGTACTTTCTACCCTCTCTGGGCTTAACACTAATAAGGCTTACGGTCCGGACGGTGTTCCTCCTGTTGTTCTCAAAAACTGTGCTTCCGTGCTGACTCCCTGCCTAGACAAACTCTTTCGTCTCTGTCTATCCTCTAACTCTAACGTCTTCCCTTCATGCTGGAAGTTTGCTCACATTCAACCTGTCCCAAAGAAGGGTGACCGCTCTCAACCCTCCAACTATCGTCCAATTGCTCTCATCTCTTGTCTTTCTAAAGTTTTTGAAACTATTCTTGCTTCCAAATTTCTTAAGCATTTCTCTTCTCATAATCTGCTCTCAGATCGCCAGTATGGCTTCCTTAAGGGTCGCTCTACTGGTGATCTTCTTTCATATCTTACTAACTCTTGGTCATCCTCCTTTCGGGACTTCGGTGAGACTTTTTCTATTGCACTAGGCATATCGAAAGCCTTCGATAGAGTCTGGCATAAATCTTTAATTTCTAAACTACCCTCCTTCGGTTTCTATCCCTCCATCTGTGCCTTTGTCTCTAATTTCCTTTCCGGCCGTTCCATAGCCGCGGTTGTGGACGGCCATTGTTCACTTCCTCACCCTATAAACTCCGGTGTTCCTCAGGGCTCTGTCCTATCTCCTATTCTCTTTCTAATTTTTATAAATGATCTCCTTAGCTGTACCTTAATTCCCATCCATTCATACGCAGATGACTCAACCTTACACTACTCCATTAGTTCTTCAGAATGCCCCAGCCAGCAATTCCTCAATGACAAACGTAATGAAGCCATAGAACTCTTAAATTCTGATCTAAATACTATTTCCAATTGGTGCAGAGAAAACCTTGTTAACTTTAATGCTTCCAAAACCCAATTTCTCCATCTATCTACCCGTCAGGATCTCCCAGCGGACTATCCCTTATTCTTCAACAATACAAAAATCAACCCTTCGTCTTCTCTCAATATTCTTGGTGTCTCTTTTTCTTCTGCTCTCATTTGGAAGGACCATATTACCAGTCTTGCTAAGGCAGCCTCCCAGAAGCTCGATGTGCTCAACCGCCTTAGGGGGTTCTTTTCCCCTGCACAGCTTCTTGCTCTGTACAGGGGCATAGTGCGCCCTTGTATTGAGTATTGTTCACATGTGTGGGGAGGTTCCTCTCACACCGCTCTCCTAGACAAAGTTGAGAGGAAGGCCTTTCGTATCATTAACTCCCGTCCACTCACCAACTCTCTGCAGTCTCTCTCTCTCCGCCGCAATGTTGCATCTCTCTCGCTATTCTATCGCTACTATAATAATCAGTGTTCCTCAGAGCTATCCCAGTGCATACCACCTCCTTTACGTAGGGCACGTGGTACCTGTCTTGCAACTCAATCCCACCCCTACTCTGTGTAACTCTCCAACCCAAGAGTGAAACGTTACTCTCAAACTTTCTTCTACTCAACAGCTGAGCTCTGGAACTCTCTCCCAGAATCAGGCTTTCCCTCTTCCTATGACTTAAATTGCTTCAAACTCCGTGTGTCCAGGCATTTTGGCTCGAACGTCCCTTGATTTTGGCCCTGTCACTCTTTCAACTATGGGGGAGGCACTCGCTATAGGCAGTAATGCCTTTTGCATCCCTCAATCACATAGAAAAAAAGAAAAAAAAATCCACAATAGGCTAAACATTCGGCACTATTTATACAACCGATATAGTTTGCTGTTTCGATATAAATTTGACTGGATCAGAAAAATAATAACTCCCTGTTCTTAGTTATTACGGCACCAATTAAAGAGGCATCCAAAGGCAACTATGACCAATCTCAGTTACTATAAGATGTCTACTCTAAGCCACCTTCAGTAGACAGACAACGGACACCTGCTGGTACTGTGTGCTACTCTCTAAATAATCCACCATTGAACTGAACTGTATTGTTTGCCAGTGGAACCCCTAGCAGATGTTGGTGGCTGGTATTGATGATATACGGTATATACATTGTAATGAACAAAAATGCCAATATTATGATACGAGTTGGTTGTTTGGTTTTACCTGATGGAAAGTTAGGCCCTTGGCGGCTGTTTCTCGTTTATTGATGGAACATTAAGAGATTGCTATGTTTTTGTATCATATTATTACCAAGCTTTCACAATCAACAACATAAGATTGGAACAAGATCATTGCTCGATAGCCAAGAAAATACCGACTATAGTTGTCCGGTTTCTGCATTATAAGGGAGCACCACCCCCCGACAACCCCCCACCTGCACCGCCACGACTTCAAGACTCCGCTAACTGTCCGCAGCCCATTGTATGTCGTCTGGGGGCCCGTCTGAGGTATACATGTAAATATTATGTTGGTGGGGAAGACAGGTGGTGATGGGGGCTCTGTGTGTGTCTCTGTCGCATATGTATGTGTGTGAGTGTGTGTGTAATGGTGTACGTGTGTGTTTGTGTGTGTAATTGTATGTAATGGTGTTTGTGTATGGAATGATGTGCATGTAATAATTGTCGAGCTGGTATTATAGATCAAACATAATATATATTATTGGCTTCATTGGGAGATCTTTTGAACATTAATCCGAAAACTTTATATGCACTTCATATACTTCATTGTTTTGTCTGCATTTGGAATATTGTGTCCAGTTTTAGTCACCATACTATAAACATGACTTTGAAAAACTAGAGAGAGTACAACTAAATTGCTTCCCCGACTAAGAAATAAACCATACAAGGAACGACTAAAAGAGTTAACCCTGTTTATTGTAATATTGTAATTTTCATATTAGAGCCAGGGATATACTCATAATAGACAAATAGTACTAGGCTTTAGCATTTTCCTGAAGTTCGTGGTGAATAATAATATTAATTGTCACCTAATTTACCTTTTTCGTATCGCAAAATGCTAATCGTATTATTCATTGACGTCTATAGTGAAATTAATTCGAAAAAATAACAAATGTCAAAACGGTAAAATGATCAAATTATGCAAATTTTCATTTGTGTAAGATATTATGTTTTCTTTGCAGTGAATTTTTAACTATCCACATATTATTAAATTAACTTACTATTAATTACCTGTAGCATACTTAATATGTATGTACAAACATAATTACTCAAGATAATTTTCATATCCAACTTCGGCCATAGTTATGATATCCACAAAAATATCCAGTACTATTCCAATTCCAGAACTGGGATTCCAGCCTGAATTTGGTTTTGCCAATTGTGTTACTTAAGAGCGGCAATGTGTGGAGTATCCGTAGAGTTCAATGCCTTGGGGGTCCAGACTACCGACTCCCACGGGAACCACTGCCCGGTAGCGAGTCCATTTAATGCAGTTCAGTTCTGACCATTCATACTCTCATATGCAATGAAAGGTGGCACACATTTTATTGAATCATTAGGAAGCGCTGCTATACTATTTTATTGTATTCCCTCTAGCCAGATCCCGGAGTCATTGTTTTACCTCAATCAATGTTCTATGTTTCTAGTGTATCATATAACTGTACTAGTCTACTAGGTATTGTGCAGATGATCGTACACATGGTACCCCCTGGTTCCGTTTGGGTCACTCTTTGTTTACATACAATACTGTCCGGATAGTATTTATTTGTTATTGTGTTTATGTATTACATTAATGTAATCTATTTTGATTAATTTCACCACACCCCCAAACACCTCCAATGAAATTAATAAAAGCATACATGTGATCCACTGGGATTCGAACCTGGGTTATCACACACATATTTTTAGACACCTTAACCATTACACCACCAAGACGGTTAAAGGTTTATGCACACGCCTACGACTTATTATCCATTCTCGAATACTGGATATTAATCTAATAATGTTCATATTCCCACTGCACTATGGTACCCTAATGTTTAAGTGAGAGGAAAAAATATTCATGGATTCATGGATATAAGGATTAGATTGGAGTGAATTACAGTCATTTAGGTTACGTTAGGCTAATTTGACTAATATCAATGACATGCTATGTATCAATTATCACTACTGGGTTGCACTAAACGAAATCGCTGTCCAGTAACCCAACCTTTACTGCTTAATGAAGTGTCGGCCCTAAACTACAATTAGACGCTTTTACAGGGGGAACTTTATCGTTTTGCCCTGGCTGGATTAAAGGGGGGTATCGGTTTGGACCCCATAAGTGAACTGGTCTGGGGTAAACAACACCCAGGCTTAATGGAGTCTCGCGGACAGTTTTTCTCTCAGATATGTTTCGGCTTTCCTCTACAAAACAGATTTGGGTGTCCCATTATAACGTCACTGTTATTTCAATGCATTGTCGATAACTGCTTCGTTACAACTACCTGTACTTGATATTTTGTGAATAATATATTTTTTAGCTTGCAATACGATTATGTAATTACTAAAACGATTTTTATTTTTTTTTGTAATGTCCTTGAATGTAAGCAAAATATAGGCATGACTAGTCTTGTTGGTTAGTTCCATAAGACGATGTGGCTATGTGAAGAATTACCCAATTTCAGTGTGCTGTTTAGTAGCAGAGTAGAGGCATAGATTCAGATATTGGTCTTAGTGGAACATTTAGCTGACTATAAGAAAGAGGAATATCTGGTAACACATAAAGACTCTTGGGGTTTTAATAACCATTTTGAGAATCACACAATTAAATGTATATGTAATTTAACCTGTTATATACTTAACCTGTACATAGGCATGGCAATTTAGTAATGGAGTCTGCAGTCTGATAGCGAGTAACGAATCATTGAAGTGTAAACATGGAGTTCGGCAATGAATGCTGATTACAACGCTCATGTTTCAGTATTTCTTATCCATTGCTATTTGATGTACATTTATGAAATATTATTAAACTACTTTCATACTAATTAAAAAAAAAACACACACAAAGTTTGATAACTAAACTTACTTTCAATCTGATCACGTTCCCAATGTATTTTTTAGTTGTAAGTAAGAGTTATTTATCTTAGAAATTCCCTCAGTAAATACATTTCAATGCGAGGACGATAAATTCTATTTTTAGGAAATACAATACAATGTTATTCAGTTTAGGAAGTACTATTGCAGTCCTGGATTGGAGATGTTCGGTATAATGTAGTTAAGATCTCAGATTAAGGCGCGACCTCATCACCTTTGACTCCACCACCAGGGAAGCCTTCATTTGGAGGGAGTTTGACCCACACACACTTAAGATGCAAATCTGTGTGTCTCTGTCTTCCCCTCTATGTTTCTGTCTCAGTATCTCTCGCATTTATATTATTTTGCATTTAGCGTCTACTTCTCATTCTCGTATAATTCGCTTTATGTATATGGTTGTTCGTGTTTTAATGTTATGTTTCAATTTGTTTTTGATTTCCAAAGACATAATATAATTCTTATATGCCAGCTTACTCATTATTGCTCCTTTTAACTTCATGATTCTTATAGGTCCATCTGTTCTAACAAATCTCGTCTGATGGTACCGGTACCTATAATGGAATGATAACTTTGTCATTGGATTGAAAGGTTAAATCCTATAAGTTTATCAATAACTTGTTTATCAGCAGGAAATGGAGTCCCTAAGTAATTATTATATGGTATCAGTATGGCAATGAACTAGTATCTCTGCGATTACAAGGTATATATACTATGTGTTAGTGTTCGCAGTAATTCTGGCTCGCGGTGAAATATTGTTTATGAGAGAGAGAGAGAGAGAGAGAGAGAGAGAGAGAGAGAGAGAGAGAGAGAGAGAGAGAGATAAGAAGAAGAAGAAGAGAAGGGAAGGGAAGAGGAGGATGGGATGGCTAAAGGAAAGAAAGGACAAATGTGTGTATGCAGAGAGACTAGGTGATCAGAGAAGTAAAAGATGAGAGACCCGCCAATACATTTTTAATTGATGCAATTACCTATTTATATAATTTTGTTATAAAGCCATACCTTGTAATTTACTGCAATTGTCTCAATACATTTTTTTTAATTGAATTGAACTGAGAATGGTGCAGATATGACAAATAGACATTGGCACCTAGATGAAGGAGAAACAAATAGACGAATATACAGTATGTAGAAATGTCCCACGATCTAATAATTTATTTAACCCTTAAAAACAGATGACGTCAATAGCTGATAAATATTATGTTGTTGCCGCCAGAGGATTCCAATGAAATTAGGATATATTTGTCGGAGTTTCTTTTTCTCACATAATCTTACTTTACATAATTTTAAGTCCTTCCTAAACTGAAAATAAGCAAACCTTTGGAGCTTGCTAGAAGACTTGAATATTTATAGTTTTAGAGGTCCTTTCTAAGCTGAGAGAAATCGTCTGGAAGTAGCTAGAAGAGGTTAAAGCCCAAACGCATACAACAATGAAAGACACACTTTATACGCATTATAAACTTACCCAATGTTGAAGAATGGAATAATTGTAAATCTCCTCCGGGCGTCGCTGAGAAGGATGTGTCTTTCTCACGGAGGGCTTCAGCAACAAAGCTCCCTCCTCGCTGCGCTCCTCTGCCCCCTTCCTCCTCGTCCCAGCCCCGACAGGAGTAGAGACCATTTAGTAAATAGAGACTTGACCATGGCCAGAAATCTTTCTGAAACGCTGAACAATTTGCACTACTGTTTTCTTTATCGGAAAATATTGTGTTTGTGCTTCTGATATAAACTATTGCAGTGGCATTTATATTATTATTACAACATAACTCAACGTAATAATTATATCTGCAATGTCTTGTTTTCACCATGACCGCTGTGCACACCAATATTAAGTATATAAGCGATATTAATGTGTTTCACTCTTTGAAATTGCTATCTCAACTCAATAACTAGTATTAACTGTTATTTAGTTATAAATATAAAGTTTTACAAATTTCACTCTATCTGCTGTACATCTCCACCAAAACGCTTGATGACAAAAATAACTTAATAACCAGTTGTCCGTGCACTATATTCTTATATCCCGAGTCCCCCATACCCCCGCTGACGACACAAAATGTTTCACCCCACCTTCCGTTTTCAGCCATTATTGGGATTTTATAGACGTGAAAATATTGAGGCTCCTGATACGACTTCTGATGGGGGCGGGGGTTCAATGGATTTATTCCGCCCTCACTCTGCTTGGATTTTTTCTGAATTTCTGCCTCTTCACGTTTCCTTGGGAGTGGGTCGGTGATAATGTATTTTTGGTTGGAATATATACTGCATATATATTGAAATGTCGGGTTGGTATTTGAACTCGACGTGGTATAATCTTGTTGACAATCCTGTAATAGGATATCGTGAGATAGAATATGCTCAACAGGGTCACGACTAACTTGATAAATCTTGCATTAACTCTTCGTCCCAAGGCAGCATTCACACAATAAGAACACAGGTTACTTTACACTCTAATTTACTTAATGGCATGGAATAATAATATCAACTTTATCGTTCTGGCATATAGGGCAGACGGATGAAGGAAAATCAGTGACGTATCATATATAGAATGGTCTATATTGATAACTTAAATATTTCAAGTCACATTACACACACACAGTATCAGTAATATGAATATGCAGGAAAAGATATGTTACACATGTACACAGTAATTCAATAAGATGATAACACGTATGCGAGCGTAGTGTCTAGCGTGAAGATTTCTGATACAAAGTGAACCGCCCTGATAAAGTGTTCACGCGCGCGGGGCGGTGAGTGCTTATCAAGGGGATTAACCGGGGGTCACACAGGTAAGGTAAACAGGTATAGTGCGTTCGACCCTAGGTCAGATGGACTGCTTATATATATAAATTCACATTTCTAGTTAGTGCGGTTATAAAGCACAGATGAACGTTAGAAATATACTCAGGATTTATAAGCAAGGTAGTTTAAATTAGAACTAACTTGTCTAAGCGGATTTGTGAAATAATGAACACACGAGGTACAAAAATAGTAATAGACCGGTTATGAGATCAATTCACATGTATATAGAATTCAAATTCAAATTTAGATCAATGAATCACTATTACAGTGTTTTGAAATTAAATGGAAATTAATATACAATGAGGAAAATACACTCTATTTAATTGCGACTGGAAATCACAGTAAATTAGAATTCAAAAGAACTCAGAATACAAAGGGGCGTACACGACAAAGTTGTACTGGTTGAAATACTACGATAGTAGTATAAAAAGGAAAGTTGAATACATTAGCAAATCCCTATCCGGCAATACGTGAAGCAAAGATATGACGTAACGCGGATTACATACACAAGATGCAATTGAACATTTACCATTATAATAGTAAATTAACTGGAGAATCGGTCCCTAAACAGAGACACGAATATAAAATAACTTGAACGAGAATTACTATAAATGTGTGAACACAAATTATTAACAACCTGCACACGTAGATTAGATTAATTCACAATCACTTGTATAAACTAGATAGCTCGAATAATAGAATTAAAGTTAACTCAACGGAGGGTTCTTGACTTTTCAATAAGGAAAGAATAAATAGATTAAAATTTGGGCATAGGTCCTAGGTAAATGGTAGTTTAGAAGGGAATATCTTCACGGTATACACTTGCACCTCAACTTGGATACACAAGAGAATAAGTAACATGAAATCTGAGAGTATTCCGTTTTTAAGTCTGAATCGTAATAGGATTATATAACATGTACACGAAGTAGGATTATAGTAAATGCACGAAGAATTACACTTCAAAGGGTACACGGAGCAATATCTGGTACGATGAATTCACTTGTACAGATCAAGATTTATGGGAGGACAAATTACTATGTAACGTGTACACAGATAAATAATTGAATAATTAATTGGCACAGATCAACTTAATAACACTTCCGGAATACTGGCATATTCTACCTTACCTTCAACAATAACCACATATTGAGATACACAGAAACACTTAGGATAGCATGGGGGAGGAGAAGAGCCAAGTACGAGGGTCGGGGCGTCGTAGAGCTTCGGGCACGGCGGCTGGACATCAGGGGACCACTTCGTCAGGAGTCCAAGGGCAGGGGGGCAGGACAGCAGGCACCTTCTCTCTCGGGGGTGAACGACTCTTGGACAGTATAATCCAGACAGAGCGTTGAGGGTGAGCAGCTCCCGGACAATGTAATCCAGACGGAGTACTTGTAGGTGGGTAATACTCCCGGACAATGTAATCCGGACGGAGTAAGCCTACTGAGTGTGAGCTGACTTCCTGTAGTTTCAGTCAGGCTATATTTAGGGTATTTTCTGGGTCAGGTTGCATGATCTCGCATTAATAGGGGCATAGTAAATACATAAAAATTGGCTATGTTGAGGTTAATGATTATATGAAAAATATATTGTGGTGCTTAATGACATCGCACTGAGGTCCTCGTCCATTTAACCATTGTTTCTTATTTATACTATCTAGCTTGATGTAATTCGTGATTTTCTGTTCACTCATTGTTCTGGCTATTTGGATTGTTTATGTAATGATTTTCTTCTGTGGCACTTCTTATCACCATTTCACTTTCCTTCTCGTCTGGCAGCTACTCGAGGTTGAAGGGCCCCAACGATTTAAATATTACCAGGGCTCTTTATGCTTAGCTTGCATAAATACATTTTCATCATAGTATTCGGGGGAAAGTTCTGCCTTGGCTGTTTGAGCCCCGCACTGCGATTGGCGGGGCCGGGTGTGGTGATGATTGGTGGGGATTGACCTGCCTTTTGGGGGTAACTCACCTGTTTGCCCGGGAATTAGAGAACGGGTCCCGGAGTCAGATTTCCCGTGCTTGTGTTTCCAATTCTCTTGAGAATGGGAAACATTCTTATTTCTAAATCCTTTTCTCCTGCTGTTTCTGGACTCTCTGACTGCGGCTACTCTGTGTGGTTCTCCTTTGGGTCTCGTCATTTTATATATATATATATATATATATATATATATATATATATATATATATATATATATATATATATATATATATATATATATATATATATATATATATATATATTCAGTTACTTATTATTGTTATATTTGCAAATGTTTCGTATCTACAGCATTAAGATAGTAGTGGAAAAAAATTATGGAAGATGTTTTCATATCATATATATTATATAATAAAACAATTATCTACATATATATATTTATTGGGCTTATAGACATAATTTGTATGTGAATGTCATGTTCTACTATGCTATTATGTATATATTAAATTATTCCAATATAACGCATATTTCCAACTTACCAAGCTGTGTGTGTGTGTGTGTTTGTGTTTCAGCCTTAGAGAGGTGTTAAACAGTCAATTGTCATGTATTTTTCTGAAAATTATGTATAATAGTCTCTGACTAAAGTTTTATGAGCCTCTTAGTAAACCCTTCATTCGGTATATTTGACTACACGAATATAAAAGAGCCTCGACAATTTGCCAGAAAAAATGTGTTGATCAAATTTTGCCCAATAAATGGTGCTTGTATACCTTTAAAAGTCAGTTCCCACCTAACATCTAACTTCAGGAGAGACACTTCACAGCCTGCCGAAGTTCGGGGAGGGGTAGGCAAGGAAAGATGGGGACGTCTGGAAGACAGGGAGGAGAAAAGGTGAGTGAGGAGAGAGAGGAGAATGTGAAGTGAGTGAGGAGAATGAGGACGAGGTGTGGAGGGAGAAGATTGGGTGAGGGAAGGGAAGAGAACAGTAAACAAAGATAGGGGGTGGGGAGAAACGAAATAAAAGTAGAGTTGATAGAAAATAAGTAGCGACGTAAGTGACATGAGAGAGGATGAATACTATCTTCGGTGATGGAAGAAAAAAGCGACGAAAAACGAGAAAAGTATTTAACGGGAAGAGACGGGAAAAAAATAGTAGCAAAGGAAAGTGAGGGAGAAGTAGGAAGTGAGAAAAAGAAAGGCTGGAAGTTGACGAGGCTGAAAGTGGGGGGCAAATGTGTCAAAGGTGGCGCCTTCGAGCGTGCTCTTCGGGAAATTTGATTAGCTGGTTCCTCCAGGTGGTGGCACAGGGGGCGCCGCTCCACTATACCTCCAGCTGAGCAATCTTTAACACCTATAATATGTTGAAGGTTGTTTCTTTGTGTTTCTATTGTAGCTGCCTTCAACCGATTTTATTTTATTTAAGATTTATGTCTTCGAATCTGATTCAACAAAAATCTAATTTATTACTTTGAATGTTCAGTCTCAATATAAATACAATTGTTTAGCAATATCACGGATGGAAAACAAATAAGTGCAGCCATCTGGTTGGAAGGATTAAAACAGGTTGAAGACAAAGCTCTTTGTAGCACATTTAATCCGAAATTTCCTTGAATTACCATAGGCCTAATCTTAAGACAAAAATAGGTAGGTAAATTTCGGATTGAATGTGCTACATAAAGATTAGTCTTCAACCAGCTCTAACCCTTCCAATCAGATGACTACAGAGCCAAATACTTAACACTTTGATTTAGAATGATCTTAAGACAATAACATTAGTTTAGAGAATTATAGAATATTGCATAAGGAACTATTTACTATCCTTATAGTACTTTACTATTTTCTCCATACCATTTCAACGCTATTGTATCTATCTACCTATATACTCTGGAACATACCCCATTTTTTGTATTGGGGGTGGCCGACTCGAGACAGAGCCCGAACAGGGACAACACAACACACAAAACAACAAAACAAAAACAAAGCACAACATCACACACTTCTACGTCGTCCAGGAGAAATACCCAGAGATCCAGGCCCATTTGGGGTCTCCAGTAAGATTCCCAGGTCCCAGATCTCCCGGAGAGGCTCCGATTTCCGTAGGCAGACACTCAGCGGATCACACCACAATGCCCGCCCACCAACACTACACTAGAGTAGGTTATCCTGATATCACTTCCTCCTCCCAGTTCTCGTCGTACTTACACCTTTAGTATACTGTAAAATGAGTCGACTGCTATTTATGATCCTCTATTATTGTAAATATGTTTCTACTTAACGTCATAATATCCTATTAATTTTACCCCTACTTATTGACTAACGTTTATAGTATATACACATAAATATTTCTAACTTACACGCATATAATCTGTGTTAATTACCAAACTATATTCGTCAGCTACGAAGTGAACTTGCATATTTTATCCATCAGTTAATCCCAATGTATCAGTAGTAGTAAGGCACGAATTTCACTCCCTCTTCAATGGCATTCAAACGGGATCACCCTTTCTCTTCAAGACCCTTCCATGCTTTGGACCTTCTCCCATTTCCCCCCTTGACAAAAACTTGGCCAATAAACTTTGGACTGACCGGACGCGAGCAGCCCAACACAATTATCTCTCGGCGACGTCTACGGTAAGGAAGGCAAAACACCCTCATACATACCGGGGTGGAGTGGGGAAGCTTGTTCGGGCAGGGAACAGTTGAAAATAGACGAGTATATGGGTGGGAATTGATCCTTTTCTGGCTGTATGAAAACTTTCCTAAACTGAGTTAAGTCGTTTGTTCGTAATTGAAATAAGTTATAAAGGAGGTTTCGATACTACGGCGACGTTACGGTACGGCAGAGGGGATGGGAAGCAAAACAGACTCATACATAAATGGAGAGAAAAAAGTGGAGTGGGAAGTCTTGCTCGGGCTGGGACGAGTTGAAGATAGAGGGTTATGTGGGTGGGCGGTGATACGTTTAACTTTGTGGGGGACCTTTTGTGCTGAGTAACATCGTCTGACCGTAGCTAGAATAAAAGATTATATAACTGCACTGAATGGAAAGAGTTCAATACTATGGCGACACTACGGAAAGGCGGAGGGGACGGGAAGCAAAACACCCTCATAAATACCCGGGCTAAATGGAATGGGCCCAAGACCCAAATACAAAAACAATAAGTGGAGTGGGTAGTCTTGTTAAGGCAGGGATGAGTGGAAAATGGAGGGTTATGTGAGTGGGAGTCTGCCCTATATTTTGTATTTGATTTCGAAATGTCAGTCACAAATCACATAACAGGGTAATATCATCTGTTAGTAGCTGTAATAAATTATTATAATGAAACATATTTGGTTTGAAAGACATAAATACTATGGCTACACTATACGCTAGGTGGCGATGAGGTAATCGTGTACACAAATAACAGCGACAGATTGCGAATCTTGTACAGAGCTGCGACAAGTGGATAATAAACGGTGGATGAGTTAACCTTTGAAGTGACTGATGGTAGATAAGGTACTTTAAAAACCGTCGCCATAGAATAGAAGCATTTAACTGAGATAGTACTGTAAACCCCGCTACACACAAGAGCTAACACGGAGAGGGCCCTTGGCGAAAACGTTAAATAGTAAGTCTTATTCTACTAAGGACAAGTGGAAGATGGAGGCAGGGACGGGAGGTATTTCAATAATATGTCGAGTTGTATATCTTATCTATAATCCCTTGTTAACATTGGGTCCGATTTCGATGTATATTGTATCACTTTTCAGCTATTACATATCAACTCGTGTTTGTCAAGTATTTTATTGTAAGCGTCGTACTTTCAAGTTTGTTCATGTACTCTTTCTCTTTAAAATATCCGTCATATGCTCATTTTGACATTCTCCGTTTTTTTCTTCATATAATCTATTTCACTACACATTCTGAGCCACAGGTTTTTCTGCCATACCCCAGGCCTAAATACACAGCCTCAATCTTCATTATTGGTCTCTATCTCACATCTTTTTGCCCCAAGCGCCACCCTTATAAGACGTAGCCGAGTACCTCTTAAAGGGGTGTCTTGCTTTGGTTTACTTTTTACTCCAACTTATTTCGCTGCCTCTTTTTTCCAACCAGATGACTTTCCTCAGCTTACGCCATTGTCTGTCAGTAACAGGAATAGTCAGTAGGTTGAAAGGGTTGACTGATACAATGAGAGATTCTTTCTAAGCTAAATATAATTGATTACTGGAGTATTATTAAATAAGAAGTTTATAACTTGACTCTCTTTTTTCTTACTAAAATATTCATATATCTTCCTGATCCTAAACAGAACTAACATTCCAATTTGATATTTGCATTTTCTATACCAGTGTTTCTCGCTCACTTTAACTCCAAGTTTCAGCCTTTTAAATGTTTCTACCGTTCATCATTCTTCTAATTATATTGTCTTGGTTTTGATAATGTCTCCCTTTCTCCACTAGTCCTGAAGAATGTCCTCGTATAGTCCATTCAGTTTAAGTAGGCAACAAATCATGACCCCTAACCTCTGTAACTCAAAAGGGGATAGAGCAAATGGGTTGTAAATGTCCACACATACTTCCTGGCCGACTCTTCCCAAATGGTAGAACTATTAGCGCGATTACTCTAATGGTTTTGTAATTAAAGAGGTTAGAGGTTAAGATTTTTGGCCTACTTATTATGAATAGACAATAGCTCTAAGCCTATTCTCACTCTCTCTTTATATTTCCTGCCTAACGTCATCTCTACCGTCATGCTTCTGAGCCTTTACTTACTTTCCTCCCTTCTTTCCCACCCCTTGCATATACTTCTTAGGCCTCTATAATTTATCCAACAATTGACTTTTCTTACTGTTCTAGATTTGTTTTTACCTTTTATTATCCCTTACTGTTAAACATTTTCAGCCATCTCCCCACTTATATTTTACTTCTCCAAACCCTCCTGTTCCTTATATCTTCTCTTAACTCTTCCCACCACCTCCATCCCACCTGACCTCAATTATATGTGTTTTCCCCAACTCTCCACAGTAGCATCTCCCTAACTTCCCCTAATTCCCACCCACCACATTCACTCCATTAAGCCCTAATTTACCCTGTATTAATACCTTTCCATTTTCCCTCATATTTTACTCAATTCACATGCTACCTAACTATCTGATAATCTTCCTAATCTCCCCTACTTCCCCAGCTCTCCTCATCACCTCCACCCCAACATTATCCACCTCCAATTCTCCACCATCTACCTATCTCCTTAATTCCCCGCCTTCTCCCCCACTTCCCCAGCCTCTCCTCCCCCACCAGACCTTCCCAAGTGTAGTTCCTGGGACCTGGTGGCGTGTGTGTCCAGGCTCCTTATATTGCTTCCTCTTCCTCTTCATCCTACT
The DNA here is from genome assembly GCA_032716605.1 of Paralithodes platypus. Lineage (NCBI taxonomy): Eukaryota > Metazoa > Arthropoda > Malacostraca > Decapoda > Lithodidae > Paralithodes > Paralithodes platypus. Next base: position 16,948,716 of record CM064543.1, read on the forward strand.
GCTCCCCCTTCCTCCTCCTTCTTCTCCCTTTCCCTTCCTCTTCCTACTTGTCCCTCATTGTCATTCCCCCTCTCCTGTGTTCCTCTTCATCGTACTCTTCCCTGTTGTCTCTAATCTTCCCCTTCCTCCTACTCTTCATCTTACTCCTTGCGTGTTTCTTCTTCACCCTTCCTCCTTCTGCTCTTCATTTCCATCCCAGCCGTTTTCCATTTTTTGCTCTCTTTGCCTTGATTTTCTCTTTCCTTCCCCGCCTCCTTCTTATTCTTATTCTCAACTATGTAATCTTGTTCTTCCATCTTCCACTTTACTCTCCTCTATCACCTCTTTCCTTCTTCCTTCCTCTTATCTTCTATTTCGTTCGTTTCACTCATCACCTTGATTAATTTTCCTCTTCAACCACTGTTGTCTCTTTTCTCTTCCATTCCTCTTACTTTTCTGCCACCTTCAACTGTTTAATTGTGCCTCCTTTCATTTTGTTCTCTTTGTTTACTTACTTGCCTCTCCTCTTTTGTCGTTATCTCCACAATAATATCTTCTCTCTGTCTTGATTCTTCCACTGTCTCTCCACTTCTTCCTTCCACGTTCTCTCCTCCTTGCTTCCTCCCTTGTATTTTTTCCGTCCGCTTCTTTCTGGCTTCCTCTATTGCTTTTCTTTTCCATTTTCTTTCGCGTCTATGATCTCACTAGAAAAGAAATGTCAACAACAACCCATTCATTCGAGGAGAAAACAAATAAACTGGAAGAATCTTTGAGAGGCTCACTCCCCTAAACATCACTAACACCAGAACTGCCTTTTTTGTATTATGATTTATCGATTAATGATAGTAGATAGTCTGTTGGCCACATTTTGAAACAGATTTTAAAAATATATGTTTGTGCCAGCATATTCATATCCTTACGCTTGCCTGCATGTCTCAACTTCTCCGGCCTTCCACCACCACCGTAACTTCCATCACTATCTCAATAATATCCATCTTCCACCGCAACCTCAAAATATTTATTTGCCACCACTTCAACTTCTTCCGCATTCCACCACCGCTTCTCCTTCCACCACCAGTTCAACCCCCCCCCCCCCTTTCCACCACCATCTCAACTTCCATGGTGTCACCCCAACTTTACCCATTTCCTACCACCACCACTTCAATTCCCCCGTTTCCCACCACTTCACTCTTCCAGCTTGCCACATCAAAGCCCCGCACATTAAACTCACGTCTCAGTACCATCACCGAACAATTCCGTAGTGCGAGAGAAGTGCCATTTGATTCATATTATAAGATAGCATCCGATATTCTAACACGTCATTTATTTTATTGTCCTCCTCTTTCCTTATTTACTTTCCATAGCACATCATAACTTATGTACATGTGAAAACAATTACCAAGACCATTCGAAGTCATCCAATATCCATATATTATCCCATAGTTAATCGTATTACAAATCTATAACCTTATATCATGATTAACTGCTAATATATCTCACCTGTTCGTAAGTTTCATTAAATGTTTTGTTTTGTTTTTTATAATACTAATATTAGACGATATTTTTCGCATCAGGCATGACATCTGATGGTAAAGATGGTTAAAACTAGTTCGACTAACTTCTTCAGTACAACACAGACAGTATTTCTTGTATACTGGCTAACACTAGACGATTTTATTACGCTCAAAAAAGGTTTCCCGTAATCAAAAGTTTCAAGATAACCGAGAACACCATCCATAACTATTTGTACAGAAAGTACAACTTCAAGAAAGGTATAATGAGTCTAGTTTACTTCTGATGCATTATTCTCGAGTTGCCTTTAGCAAGCCTAACTGTGGCCTCGTTAGGTACCACTTCACTACAATATTGTCTGGGGGATAACTTCACCTGTCTAGTATAATATCTTACCATCACATTTTTCATACACAATTACGAGCATATGTAAGATAATATCCACTTGAAACTTTGAACTGTTAAGGTCAAGTTATGATGCATGTGGGATATAGTAAAGCATCTCGTTTGTGTTTTGATACAGATTCCAATAGGTACGTCCCTATTAATGCTTACGATTGTGTATTAACGTATTTAAAGAACTCTCTATTAAATCACCAGGCACATTATTCCTTCGAGAAATAGTCCGAAACCTCATGTTAGGCTATGCCATTTTGGGTACACCCCTAACACATACATCTTCCTCGTGGTAAAGTTTGTACCTTGACTGCCTCTCTTGTTACTCCATCAAGTTATTCGTACCCAGCCCGCATCAATGGCTCCCTTATGAAATCATCCGTATTCTCTTACACCTTTAAATTTCAATTCAAACTTACTCATGTCGTTACCCCTCTATCTCAAACGAGATTCACGATAGCCTCCAATAATTCCAAGATTGTATTTATATTTCGATACTAATCACTACCCACCCTTCACATACCCAAAGTTACCTCTCAGTTTAATTGAAACAAGAGCCTTTCCCTCCAATTAAATAAAGCTTTTCATATCACTGGTTATGTAGGCTGTACTCCACAATAGCTTTTAAATCATACTATGCTATGTTAATTCATGTTATTTTATTATAGGCAGATCAACGTATATATATATATATATTTTTTTTTTTTTTGACCGTATCATTTGTTGCATTATTAAACAATAAAACCCATCTACGGATTATATTCAAGTGAAAACTCGTGGTTGAGAATCGGTGTCACATTCTGTACAGTACAGTACATTCCCACTGTATAAACTTACAATCTCCATCACTTTCACATACGTGTATTTTAACATGTAAAATGTGTAATCATATTTATGCAAATGTAAACGAATCGGCTAGTCACTATTATTCATAACATTCTCGTCTACATGCAAACTTTCGTCTGGGCACCTCTCTCTTTAGCACCATTTTGCTCAACGTCTCTAAATCCCATCTTTTCTTTACAAGCACTTCTCTCTGGAAATTCCCTTACCCCATCCCTTCGCCCACTCTTGTCTTTAACCAGTCAGTTTCTCTGCACCCATACTCCTCAACCTTCTGCAGGGGAATTCAGCCACCTTCATTATTAAAAAGACGCCATGCTGTGTCCCTCGTACTGCTTTGTATTGCCACAGGAACTATTATTTACATTTGTTGTGGTATTATTTTAATTTTAAATACCATAATTTCGGTGTCACGCGACCATATTGATTATGTTTTCAGTACTAGTCTTCAAACAAAAATAATCGGATACTAGACCGCAACATGTTTTATGATTGGGAGGTTGTGAATCTTACGGCCCCGTTATAGGGCTATGTAATTTAGGTTTTCGAGATTTTTAACAGCTAACCATTGTTATAAATCATGCTGATCACACGTAAAGGTAAGCAATATGGCGGGTATTGTAAATTAAACTTGGCTTGTTGGTACAATTATGTGCACTGATAAAGTGACTTCCATTTAAATGTTTAAGCCTTCAGCGCCAAGTTCTGAAAACAATAGGGATATTATATAGAATTGCATTATCTCGTTTGTGTTCGACACTGATCCAAATTGGTACAGATAGATAACACTCTTCACCACTGTACTGTACATACATTATAGAATGTTCTCTCATTTTCTGCTCCCCTCTTGACTGTATCTCGTCTGTTCCCCTCCTTACTCATGTTATGTTTATACTACTACCTCTCGCCCCTTCTCTCTTCCTCTCCTTCCCTACATAATATCGTCTGCCCTTACCCCTTCTCTCTTTCTCTCCTCTTAAACATATCTTCTGCAAATGCCCCTTCTCTGTTTCTCTTTCCCCTCCTCTACATGTCTTGCTACCTATTGCCCTTTCTCTCCTTCCCATATTTTCCTATATAATTTGTCTATCTCTTGCCCCTTTTCCCTTTCTCTCCTTCCCATCTTTCCTTATATATCGTCTGCCCTTGCCCCGTTTCTCTTCATCCCTATTTCCTCCTTCCCTACACATCTGCTCTTGTATATCGAGTTTCTCCCTTCATATTGTTCCTCCTCTCCTTCCTGATTCATCCATACTTCCTTTATGTATGCCTCCCTTCTTTGTTTTGTTGTATCATGTCCTAGTGTTTATAATTCTTCTTTAAATTATGTCTTCCTATGTTAACGTCATCATATACTTCGTAATACCCCCCCCCCCCCTTCTCTCTCTCTCTCTCTCTCTCTCTCTCTCTCTCTCTCTCTCTCTCTCTCCCACCATTGTTTTACTCTTCTACCCTCTTCGCTTTCCAAACTTCTTTCTTCATAGCTTATTTCTTTCTTGCATCCTTTTATTTGTTCCACTTTAGTTTCCCGCTGTTTCCTTTTTATTAACACCTATTCACCTTTTTGTAGCTCTCCTCCTCTGTTTCTTCTCTGTTTCGTTCTGCTCCCCCTCCCCCTCTCTCTCCTCCTTTTGATTTTGATTTTGATTATAATCACCATCATCAGTATCATCGTCGTCATCATCAATGGTATTAATATTCCCTTCATCATCATCACCAGCACCATCTTCCTAATCATTGTTTGCTACCATCATCATGTTATCCTCACCATCATCACTATCATCATCACAATCACCAACATTATCATCTCCTCCTTCTCCTCCACCACCTCCCCTCCCCCTGTCTCAAGTGGGGGCGACAGCTGCCTCTCCATAACGGCTTCATTAACATAAGAAAGCAGAAAACCATAGTGATTCCGGAGGTCCTCTTGCTAGCGGGGTTCATAAGGGGCCGTGGCGGTGTAGGGTGAGAGAGAGAGAGAGAGAGAGAGAGAGAGAGAGAGAGAGAGTGTGTGTGAGAGTGAGAGAGAGAGATATTACATAAGGCCAGGCAACAAAATAGCTACTGGTTATAGCTAAAGTCTCTTAACTGAAATAAAAAAGGGGATGGGTTTAGCGTGGGTGGGTAAATTGGTGAATGAAATGGTGGATATTTGAGTGAATGATGATGAAAAGTGAGTAAGTGAGTGAGCCTGAAAATGAGTGGATGAGAGAGAATATAGAAGGTTGGGTCGACCTCTGACTTGAAGATGTCTACATTTATAGAATGGTGGGTGAATGTGTTAGTGAGAAAACTCCTGATGAAATTCTAGTGAGCAGTAACGAGAATGCGATGACGATGATGGACGAAGAACAACAAAACGAAGAAGTGTAGTAGAGACGTAAAAGAAGAAAGTGAAGGGGTTAAGCTTATTCTGAAGAGTAGGGAGGAAGAGATGGCCTTGGTGGAGAGGTTCTGGTGAAGGGGTCGTTGAAGGGGGAGCAGGTCATATACAGCAGACACTCTTCAGAAGACTGGATAAGTACCTATATTATCTGCCATTGTCGTCATACATTTCCGGTGGCAGCCCATCTTTACGCCATTGTTACACAACCTAGATACTGTAAGTCTCGTGGAAATCGGTAGCTTTATGTGCTTTGCTATTTTGTTTATATACCTCTACTACTTGGTACACCACTCAGTATGGTACCGCTATTACAATAATCAGTGTTCCTCGGAGCTCTCTCAGTGTATACCACCTCCTCTACATGGAACACGTAGCACCCGTCTTGAAACACAATCCCACCCCCTACTCTGTGCAACTCTCCAACCCAAGAGTGAAACAATATTCCCGGTCTTTCTTCTATTCAACATCTGAGCTCTGGAACTCTCTCCCTGAATCCATCTTTCCCTCATCCTATAACTAAAATTGCTTCAAACTCCGTGTTTCCAGGCATTTTGGGTCGAACATTCCTTAATTTTGGCCCTGTCACTTTTTCATCTATGGGAGGAGGCACTCGTCACAGGCTGTTTTGACTTTTGTCTCCCTCATCCACATAGACAAAAAAATGCTACTTTCTTTAAGTAGACAACTGTTAGTAATTATGAACTATATGTGTCTATTTTGAGGATTGTGCAATATTGTATACCCTTTTTAAATACCAAAATGTGTTTCTACAGGTACTTTAGTCAACAGGGCTCGGCGGTAGGGTCAATGATGGTGAAAAACTTTGATAATAGACGAACAACTTGGAAAACTAAAATATATAAATGGTTGCAAATATATTGTGGCAATAACGACTATGAAGGATGAAAATTAACAAATGCTAACTTTACATATGAATATATATATACTGTATATAGGCTACTGTATATATATATACTGTATATAGGCTACTGTATATATATATACTGTATATAGGCTACTGTATATATATATAATCGCATCTTCCTATTTATTCAGACTATTTTAGGAATTATTTTATGGACTCAAAGGGTCACAAGAATATAATTATTAGAAGTAGGAAGAAGGAAAGTGGTGCTTCGTATAACTGAGAGAAAGAGAGAGAGAGTGTGTGTGTGGGTGTATGTGTGTGTGGGGGGGGGGGGGGGGAGGAAAGGGGAAGTAGGATCAGTCCTAAAGAGAGGTAGAACTTGAATAGAAAACAGTTTAGAGAAGATATAACTATAGCTTAGAATGGGCCGCATGCTTCGGAATTTATGTTAATATACGTAAGCGTACCATCAGAACCCATTTAGTGAGTTTCAGAGTAACAAAAACGTTCGATTTCTTAGAGATTTAGCACATTTTTTAAAGGAGTGGGATTAAATGTAAAACAAACGGTCAAGCACATAATTATAATTAAAATGTCAAATAGAAAGTTGAATATTGTGGAACTTAGAGGGCTTGATTCCAAACTAAACGTGGTAAAGACTAAATTTAAACATAAGCAGTGACTTTAGCTTATTTAGTGGCACAAACTAGCTGTGTTTATAGAGTTAAATCTTCCATGGTGTCTTTTTTATTTAACAGAGAACGGTAAATTAGACATTCAGAGTAGAACTGAATAAAAGACAAACCTTAAACCATATCTTTATTTATCATGGTTCATTAACGTGTATGCATGTGAATATTCATTCTGAACAACTAACGGTTATTTACAACAGTCGATTTTCCAGTAAAGACATTCGTATGATTTGCTACGAAGCCTACTTTTGAAATATGGTGAAGATTTAGCATTGTTAATAATTATGAACTAAAATACGAATTTTTGCCGAAAGTGTTCGCATTGCCACAGACTCATGTAAGCATGTTAAGTATTGCAGAATCAATATATATATATATATATATATATATATATATATATATATACAGTTAATTTATTTATATATCAAATGAACAAACACGTAAATCCATTACTTTATACGTGACAATACGACAGATCAATAATATTGTAGATCAAGGGTTAATGTATAGAAAATAAAGCATAATCTACACAATAAATATTTGTATTGACTTAGATTCGCTTCGACATATGAATTAAATTAATGAGACCTTCCATTGAATAGTTATAATAGTATAAATATGTAAAACATACATACTTGCTTATAGTATTTACTGCTGAACAAACATTTATAGGTACGTAAACGTAAAAGAATGCAATGAGTATTTGACGTGCCACAGACTCGTTAAGCATTCGCATGAACGTGTTACATTTAGTGTTATATTTATTATATTTTATGTTTATTTTTTATTTTTTGCTGTGCGAGAAAATCTTACTTATCGATTGTAAAAACTACGACTAAATTCAATACTCAGGTCAACAACGAATAATCTAAAGCATAAACCTTACATTAGAGTTTCTCATAAACAACAGGTTCATCCAAGTATAAACAGGAATTTATAACTTTAACTTAATTACAATGTGTAGTAAGTCACTCACTAGAACATTACAATGTGTATTAAGTCACTCACTAGAACATTACACTCAAACTTTACATTTAGTTATGCCACGTACTCATTCAAGCACACTAACAAATGTCAAAAGGGAGGCTAATTTGAATACAATGTGTATCAAAGAATTAACTGAAGCATGCCATTAGCGTTCACATACTGTATTGACAGGTATTGCATTATTTATCAGTCGGACATAGCACCACAGAAATCTAAGTTTGCTTCTAGGTTTTGTTGCACTTGGTTCTGCATATGAATTGGATTGGACCTCTGATTCAATAATTATAGTAGTAAAATATCAACTAAGCTTAATATGTAAACATTTAGTAAAATATTAACTAAAACATAATCCCCAAATCTTTAGTAAAATATTTAGTAAAACATGCTCTACTGTAGGTCCTGTACCTTTAACAAAATATTAACTAAGCCATAATTCCCATACCTTTCGTTTTCGCCGATCCCACAGACTGACTGGTTTGGCAATACCGGAGTCGGACGTTGCGCCACAGAAATCCAATTTTGTGGCAGGGGGGTCAAAGCCAGGCGGGGTGCGGGAGTTAATTCATTTCGCCGCTAAAGCTGAGCGGCCCGGGAGTGGCATAATGCGGGGGAAGGGATCGATTATCGGATAACAATTGAATACCAGAAAAATGAGTGTGACAAAAATGCGAATAATTGAACGCAGAAAGTTTTAAGGGGATCGTTGGTCCCCACAGAGTATAGCCTATATGTGAAAAAGTAATATACGGATGATATTCTAGAGAAAACAAATGGGAAAGAAAGAAGAGTGGTAAGCTATAGACTCGGAGAGGAACGGTAGAAATACAGGAGAAAGTAAAGCAAATAAAGCAATGAATAAACCACAGCTACATTATCAGATTTTTGTTTCAATAATTTAAGTTGTGCTTATTATGGGACGATATCATTTACTCGAAATGCAAATTCATTAGAAAAAAAATAGCCTAATTGAAGTCAAGAGTTTTGTTGCTATTACAAACGAAAACTATTAATATATGCAACGAAAAGTATATTGGTAAATTAGTTAATATTTTTATAATATATAGGCAAATAAGATAGTGACAGAGTACAAATTTGCTCCGCTTTGACAAACATACAGACGACAAAGAAAGCAAGTGAATGGACAGGACCAGATCTACTTTTACCTTGACTTATATCCTGGTAGAAATCATCCATCTGTTGGGTAGAATGGTGCTGACGTTTGTAGTGTTAGGATCTTGATGGCTTGAGAAAAACAACAAGTCTTTCGCTTATTTTTCTTCTTGAATTTATTAGTGTATCATTCGCCTATTTTGAAGTTTACGTATTTATATTCGATCTTCCTGTATGTTATTATATTTATGTTTACTTTATGATGATATGTCCCTTTTTCCATCTTTCTCACTTCCTGTATCTTCGTGTCCTTATTTCTACCTGCCCATTCATTAACCCCTCAATCTATTATATTTTTCTAACAGCCTTTCCTTTTTCACGCCCTTCTTACCTCTCTGTTTCTTATTCACTATACCACTCACTTGCTCTTCTTCTTCCTTCCTTTTTTTCCGTCACTCCCACTCTCTTCTCTCTCTCTCTCTCTCTCTCTCTCTCTCTCTCTCTCTCTCTCTCTCTCTCTCTCTCTCTCTCTCTCTCCAAGAAAGAGTGCAATTGCTCTCTCTTATTTCCTCATCTCGAGAAATTGTGAGACTCGGGGAACAGAGGGTCAGGAGGAGTGTTAAAGTGCAGGTGAGAATTAGGACGTTGATTTTACCCATTGCTAACTATTTTTCCTTAGTGTGGCTAACATGGGAAAGAAGTACACACATTTTAGGGGCATAATTGTAGGGTGGGGAAGATTAGGTTTCGTAGAGCGAATTTACCTGTGGGCAGGAATACTATCTGAGTACATATTAAGCTGTGGATGAAAAGTTACAATACGTTTTAACAGTAAGAGGAGTAGCAATTCAGCATTTTATCTTTAAAATGATTATAATCAGTAAGCTACGTTTGTTTTAAATATATATACAATATTTAGACCAGTATACCATTATTTCCATTGCAATATTGAGATGATGTATTTTCCAAATACCAATTATAATGCTCCCATTCTGGAATGTTCAAATACATATTAATCATGTGTTGAATCTCTACAATTTGAACAGCAACTGTTACCAAATCTATTTAATATGTTCATCCTAAAGCACTTCAAAAATAAAGTAAAACTAATTTATAAAAATAACTCTGTATCAGGTGTTGTATATATGAATTAAGATTTAGTAATAGAGATATCTATTACAATTGAGATATGCTGATTCTACATGACTTTTGGATATGAGTATTAGATAAACAACAGGCAAGGAGATATAGGAAAGAAATAGTTCAAGTAATTGGGGAAAGTATATTTTTATGGCGGTTTATGGACAAGTTTACTTCTTTCTGTGTTGTTGTAAGGGTGGGAACGACAGAAGAGAGCAAAATACGTTAATCCTCGAGAAAACATAAACTTGACTAACATACGGAAACACCTGCAAGGCCATTTACTTTAGGTGTTTTTCCTGGCCGGCCACACCTAATTCCTTCTTTATACTTTATTAGCTCCCTCCTCCCCTCTCTCGACCACCAACCCTTCCCTTCCCCTGCCTCCCTTCTCCCTTACCTCCCTCCTCTACCAACCCTTACCTCCCTCAACCAACCTCCTCCTCCTCCACCAACCCTTACCTCCCTCCTCCACCAACCACCCTCCTCCTCCACCAACCCTTACCTCCCTCCTCCCTCAACCACCCTCCTCCTCCTCCTCCACCAACCCTTACCTCCCTCCTCCTGCAACCACCCTCCTCCTCCTCCTCCACCAACCCTTCCCTCCCTCCTCCCTCAACCCCCCTCCCCCTCCACCAACCCTTCCTTCCCTCAGCCTCCCTTCTCCCTCACCCACCCTCCTCCTCCACCAACCCTTCCCTCCCTCTGCCTCCCTCACCCACCCTCCTCCTCCACCAACCCTTCCCTCCCTCAGCCTCCCTCCTCCCTCACTCACCCTCCTTCTCCACCAACCCTTCCCTCCCTTACCTCCTCCATCACATACCCTCCCTTCAGTCACTCCCAACGCATGTGTGTGTACGGTATATGTTTGTAATTATATGCGTATACAGGTGTATGTGACTTTAGGAATATGCATACATATTAACCTATATGCGTATGTATTTAGGGATCTGCCGTATGTGTAAGTATGTACAAACTCTGTGTGTACGTACTGTACAGTATATGGATGAGTGTGCATAATTATGTATTTATGTGTACGTGCTTGTGTTTATTTTAATGTATGTGCAGTGCAAATATATGTATGTGTGTATATACAGTAGGTCTATCTATGTGCAATATGTTTATGTACCGTATTAGCCAAAATATGAATGCAATTTTTATGTATGATTCAACTCGAGATAAAACACGTACGTATCTTTTTAAGAGAGTTCACTCTCAACATGCTCTATTGTTAACAATATGAATTATGTACAGTATATTTTACATTGTGCTGTATACAGTATATAGAGTATATGTTTTGGCATAGACTACAGTAGATCTGGACTGGACACGAAAATGGAACTTTGCAGTAAGGGACCCAAAATCGGAGAACGAAACCGCAAGTTTGAACCTGGAAACCACGAAAATGTGATATTTTCGCGGTTTCGAGGTTCGAACTTGGGTGTTCGTTCTCCGATTTTGGGTCCCTTACTGCAAAGTTCCATTTTCGTGTCCAATCCAGATCTACTGTAGTCTATGGTTTTGGCAAAATATAATTATTTCAATTTAAATTTCACCTTTCTTCTACACCTCCCCTCCCCTCTCTCTGCCTTCCTCCTCCCTCACCTACCCTCCCTCCTCTACCTCACCTTATCCTTCCTCCCCACCTCCGCTCCCCTCCTCCCACACCCACTACCTCACCCCCAACCTTTCATATTTTCTTGCTGAGCTGCTCTTCCTTCTTGTTTTTTACACTTATCCTTCACCCACTTGCAGTTTCCTTTACTTTATCGTATTGAATCAAAGCTTTCAATATATATATATATATATATATATATATATATATATATATATATATATATATATATATATATATATATATATATACCGGTATATATATATATGAGTAAAATTTGCTAGGAGAAAAAGTATACACATTGGAACACCAAGCTTTCGTATAGTGTCTTAAGCCATATTGAAGACGTCCTGAGTGAACAGACGAAAGCTTGGTATTCCAATATTTAAATTTTCCTAGCGAATTTGACTACATAATTTGATCACACGTTAATGTGATCTAGTCTCCAAGTATATATATATATATATATATATATATATATATATATATATATATATATATATATATATATATATATATAGATTATATATATACATATATACAGTATATATATATATATACCGGTATATCATTTCAGGTACTCATATAAATTCTCCAAATTATATTTGTATTCCTATTAGTTTACTGATTGCAAATATGTACATACACTGTAATTAACTTAAGCTGCTATATCTTCCCCTTATAAATATTCTTAATTTTCTTCTCTCTCTCTCTCTCTCTCTCTCTCTCTCTCTCTCTCTCTCTCTCTCTCTCTCTCTCTCTCTCTCTCTCTGCACTCCTATGCCTCTCTATTAAGACACCACAACAAGAATCCAATTTTCCCCAACTTTACAACTCGCCTTCCTGAGAGTCGAGGTAACTTTTCTACGGTAGGAGCGGTGGAGATTGAGAGGTGTACCAGGCAGAAGAGAGAAAGAGAGAGAGAGAGAGAGAGAGAGAGAGAGAGAGAGGGGGGGGGGGTGCAGTGGTGGGTAGTATCTGTTGTGTTGGTTGTAGTATTTCTTGGAGACCTTTTGCGGATACGTGGGCGTGCGAAGGAAGATGGGGACGAAAGAGTAAGAGAAAGTCGAGTAAGAAAGTTATTTTGTTTTGTGCTATGTCTCAACCTCGGGACTGTAGGCTGTTCAGTAGCCTGTAACTCGTGTGAGTCCGCGAGATTATGAATTGAAACTTCGAGATGTTGGGTGCTTCATATGTCTCACTAGATGGTCACAGTGGAACTTCAAGGTGTTGGTTGCTTCCTTTCTGCCACACTAGATGACGACACCTTATTCATACATGGCACATGATTCGAGAGAGCAACTGCACGGGCGTTTGCAGCATATTCGAATATGGTCGGGCTTCTTCTATTTTATGAACTAGTGACGATATAGACCCTAGTGGGTATTATCTTGACGTGTCGGTGTAACCAGGATAATTGTAGAACGCAGGAACGATCAGATCACCTCAGAAAAAAAACTGATGTTTGACGTGGACTCGATCTGAGGTCCATTAGGTCTGCAGTACACCACGCTATCCACTGTGCTATTGCCTCCCCCGGAGTGAGAGAAGGATCATAAATAATTAATAAGCCAATAAATATTTAATGTGTAATTTAAAAAGGAATGTTGTTTGTAGGAAAACATACAAACAAGAGCTAATATGAATAATATAAGGAGATAATCAGGCAGAAATCTAGAAAGGTATTTTGAAAGAAAAAAAACATACCCTTCAAAGAAGTGTGAAAGAGTGAAGGAAAATATCTCTCTTCTAAGACGGTTTGTTGAAGACTGTCGATGAATTCCTCATTGAAGTTTATTTAGTATATCAAAGTAGACGGCAGGATTGATACTAGATGGTGTAAGGATAAGGAAACAATAAATAGAAACTTTGAAATTAGTCCATCAAAATGCATGCAACTTACATTTCATGAAGAGGGAGAAACAAGGTAAAGTTTAGTAAAATAATAGAAAACATTTTAGTAAGTGAGAATAATGAGAAGTTTACCCCTTCTGTACCGGTCCCGTTCTATTAACTTTATTCTAGCTACTATTGGGCCTGAGCATATAGGTAGATAGATAGATAGACTATTAGACGATTTTTTTCAGTTGTGGTAGTACAGCTTCGTTGCATGTCTGCCTGCGGAAATCGGAGCCTCTCCGGGAGATCTGGGACCTAGGAATCTTATGCTGTGAGTGGGGACCCCAAAGGGGCCTGGGTCTCTGGGTATTTCTTATGGACGAAATATTACATATTTCTTATGTATGGATACAGTAGAAGTGTTATTTTTTTTTTTTTTCGTTGTGTTGTGTTCCGTTATCCCTCTTCGGGCTCTGTCTCGAGTCGCCCCCCCCCCCCCCCCCAACCAAAAAAAAACAACCCAAATGGGGTATGTGCTAGAGTAGATAGATAGATAGATTCAGTTGAAAAAGCGCTTCCAGCAATTAACAGGCTTCGAACTATTTCACTACTACCACAGATCCTTCTTAAGCTTCACACAATCCTCTAAATATAGCTAGAATAAATTATATAGACGTCGTCGGTACAGAATGGATTAACAAATGTTTGGATATGTTTTTATAAGGATGGTAAAATTAAAAGAGTCAAAATTAAGAAAGTCGGAGAAAAGGAGTGGTAAGGAGAAGAGACTGAAAGGAGAGGGGGTAGATATATTGGAAATAGATTTGTTGTTTGTTCAGCCACGGTGGGTAGAGGGAATTAGTGAAGGAAAAACGAAGGAAAAGAAAGAAGATATTTTCATATATTGATTTTTTTATAATATGCATGATTATATCTCCCTATAATTAATTAAATGGGAACGGAGTAATATATTTGTTGATGCAACACAATCAGTAGAACAATATGGAAAGTAAATAGATTATATATTTCAATTAATAGATAAGATGTGTCATTGATAGTATTTAGGGACATACGTACGAAGAACGAGCAGAAGAAAACAATGTACAAGAGAAAAAAAATAATGAGTGATAGTATAAATAATAAGATTCCAAGGTAATCAATTAAAGAAAGGAACTCGATGAAAGAGAGAAGGAACGGTATTGATTTGATTGGTGCATTGAATAATGTAATCTAAGGAGAAAATAAATAAAATAATAAGGCGGAAAATCTAATGAAAGGGAAGGAATACGTTTCGGTGTTATTGTGGAAAATCAGGCTTCTTAATGTTCTTGCAGTTACTTCCTTAGATTTCAGAGAGAGAGAGAGAGAGAGAGAGAGAGAGAGAGAGAGAGAGAGAGAGAGAGAGAGAGAGAGAGAGAGAGAGAGAGAGAGAGAGAGATACAGAGAGAGAGAGAGAGAGAGAGAGAGAGAGAAAGGAAAGCTGCCTATGTTACGGATTGACTTTGGAATGTTGACACCGGTATTGTCGGATCCTCAGGCTGTCAAGGAGAGAGGGGAATTGGAGAGTACTGGAGGGGACTGGGAAGCATAACCTATAGAGAAGAACTGGCAGGGGTAGAGAAGTAGAAAAACGATAAGGGTGGGAAGGCGGAAGGGATTTTTAGTTATCGTCTTGAACCTTGAAAGGCTTTAGGGAAACTGGAAGTATAGGATAGAACGAAAAATTGTAGAATGGGAATTGTAGAGGACTGAGAAGGACACGTAAGTAGAGACGGGAGAGGGAGAAAATAACTGGGAGGGATAGGAAAGCCTGGGAGAAGTAGAGAAGGACTGAGAAGGATAGGAAGAAACATGTTAGACTGAATGGAGATTAAATATTTACTAACTTTGATGGAGTGTGGACAAAATAGTAAACGCTGATAATTGAAACAAAGAAGAACAAATTTATACATTGAATGATGAAAAAGCAGGCAAGGAATAAAGGAAAATATAGAGGGCGAGAAGAACAGGGCAAAAACAAGAAGAATTTGGAATACTCGGAGGAATTGGTATAGGCCTTTCCAGCACAAGTTAACAATCCCACCCTGGAGTCTTGTGTGAGCTGTAGCTAGTGTTGATAGTATTTGTTAAGTTCATTGGGGGAAGTGGGTGAGGGGCAGGAATTGGAATGAGAGAGAGAGAGAGAGAGAGAGAGAGAGAGAGAGAGAGAGAGAGAGAGAGAGAGAGATTTATATCGTAATGAGAATGAATTGGGGATGAACCGAAGCGAAAACAGGAATATAGATGAAGGGAGATAGAAGGTAATGACAATCTAAGACATTATGAATATGAATTTGGAACCAATGGAAAAATATAAGATTGTGAGTTCCTCCCTTCCCAATCTCAATAAACTTGATTGGCCATGGACAGAACAATAATTATAAGCGAATAATATATAATTATTACAGACAATTTTGAGGGGAATAAGAGATAGAGATTCGGCTATTTAAATTATTGAAGAAAATAAGTGGAATAAAGAAAGCACGTTGCTATTAAAGTTCAACAAAAGGGAGGAAAGCTTAGAAGGAACAACATTTAAAGATCAAACTATAATTACAGTCTCAAACGATGGGAGGGTGACAGGATGTGGGAAAAGAGGAGGAAGGTAATATAGGGTGGAGAGGGATTAAATGTTAGCAAAAAAAAAAATATATATTTTGTAAGAAGAGGCTAAGGGAAATCATTGGGAGAAAATTATAGCCCCCTCCCCTTGCCACCCCCGCATCTTTTTCTATTTGTGAGGGATATAAAGATGCTACACCATTTTATTAAAGGACTTAATCATGTGATAGAATTTTAGGTATTGTACTTAAATTGTTAAAATATTCTAATTTCGTTAGCGATAAGCTTTATTTACGGTATATATATATATATATATATATATATATATATATATTGAATTGAATACGACAGCAGCCCCGAAATATATGCTACATAGGTCACACTACCATCACACTCAGCCGGCGACTTACTCGTCATCTGCAGGAAGGAGGAATAAAACAACATCATCAACAGCATCACCGTGCAAGTATAACTCGAGACCTCATTGTAAAGAACACAAGGTATCATTGCCCGAGAAAGTGACCGTAGAAGACTTCAAATACTCGAAGCAGTGAATATACGCGAACATACGCCAGTGATAAACACTCAAGCCAACATGAACACAACGATCAAACTATATGACGGTCCTCGTACTAGCTCGAGACTATCTAATAACCAAATTTTTCCTGTGACTCAAGGAGTTCAAACCCCGACACTGACGCAAGATACGGACGCCACGCCTCCACAACAACTCAGACGATCAGTACGGCTGAGGAACCCGAGGCGGAACGATCCCTTTTAGCTGTAATAATTATTTTCAATTATTACTTTCTATATTGTATTGTTTAAATGATTAGACAGTGCTTTTATTGCAAATTTAATTTTATGTGAATAAAATGTGTAAATTTAAATTATTAATATTTTTTCATTTCTTTTAGAGCCTAAAGATGCCGCTATGATGGCGAAACGTTGCAATTGAACACATGAAAACTAAGAACAATATAAATAAAATGGCAAATTTTGGACAATTGTGTTTGAACACTCCATACAAGGTAGAAAAGCATGAAGAAAATTAGAAAATATAAGCAAGAAAATCAATAACTGTAATTATGCTGTCGTATTCAATTCAATGTGTTAAAGAAAATCTGCTTCCTAAATTTACAATATATATACACATACGTTCACCTATTATATTATTCCTTGAATCAACTTCAATATGACTTAAATCATTATAGAAAAACATATATCGGAGTCACCGAGTTACAAGAGCTCAGCGAAATCCTCTTGGGGTGGAAAAAAACATAATAATAATAATAATAATAAATAAATATATCTGGTATACTGATAGTAAAGAATACTCATCATTTTGGCATCCCAGTAATGCGAGTGTTTTATAGTGGTTAACAATGAAGAAGGCACACAATGTCTGAAGTTGGGCAACCCCCGAATTACGTAACGGCCGCCTGAACCCCAATATATTATGTAGTGTATCCGGACATTGACCATAAGGACCTTCGATCAACTGACCAATGTGGCAGAGGTAGCGAGGAGGCATAAATATGGAGGCTACAGTCGCTCAGAAAACAAATCATGGCCCCTTCATTTTGTTCACTATGCAATTTCATCTTGTAACTATCAACAGCGAACTATTGAATAAAAAGGCAAATTCCAGGTGCACAGTTGTCATTCTATAGGGCTACAACATTTGACTCATGTGTTAATGGTGATTAGTCAGAACAGTCGTTAAACTTTGGCTACTACAGTAATGGTGTTCGTGAGTGGACAATTCTTAAGATAATCAATACTTACCCTATTTTCACCCAGTCCATTCCTCAGCCTGATCACAACTCGAGACCAGTTGTTCTAGGGTTTCTCGTAAGAGGCTTAGTATTGGTAATGTACAGGAGGGAGGGTATATGTGTTTTTGGCCCCTCTGGCGGTCCAGACTGGTTTCTTACTCCTACCCTTCCTCTTTTGTTAAATGATGGCCCAGCTTCCTGTTGTGAAAGGCGCTCATGTTGTTCGTGCTTGGGATGGCAACGATGATGTTGTTAGAAGTATTAGTAATAGTAGTACTGTACTAGGGAGAGTAATAATAGAGGTATTGAGAGGGATAGCAGCTTTAGTAGTGGTCGGGACGATTAGTTTGAGGAGTGGGGGATTTTACTAGTGAACGATAGTGATGTTAGTGAAGATAGTATACTGGTGGAAGATAATTTTAGAAATAGTATTGGTGTATGGCTTTGGTCCAAATTGTATATTGTTTTGTGGTCCTGCAGAATGTGGATTTGTTACTTATTTGTTTCCCCTTCTGTTTTTCTTTGGTCAGTATGTTGTTATTCAGAGCACCAAAAGCCATACTTGCTTTTTCCGCGTTTTTCTCGCCCTAGGTGTGTTTGTATGGCGATATTGTTTAGGCTTCCAGTGTATGTCCTCCTGTTTGTTCCTTTATACAGGGTGGCACATAATTCGGGTACCCGCCTGGCAGAAATTGACAACACTACCTTTCTACACATGTGTGTAGCCAAGCAGTGGACTGCGTGGATAACAGCTGTGAAGATACTTTTTTTTTTAAACAAAATATTCATAGGACATATGAATATTTTGTTAAAAAAATAATATCTTCACAGCTGTTATCTGCAATGCCTGTTATAATATCCCATTAAACACAGAACAAGAAGTAGAAGCTACTGGTGTTTTAAAAGTTCTATATATAGGAAAGTAAGAAAATTACATAATTTTGAAAACACCAAGGTCATCTGGGTATATTTATCTACTTTTTGCAAGTATTTTCAACTGAAGAAAACATCGAGCAAAAATAGAAAAAATCGCCTAAAGTGAAAAGTTAAGTAACTATTATTGTGCGTAATTTGTGTTATATTCATCATTATTCATATGGGTTTATTTGTATTGCAACTTAAAAAACCAACAACAGTATTTTCTACTACCTATTCTGCGTTTAATGAGCCATTATACAAAGCATTGTATATAATGGTTGTGAAGATTTTTCTTGTTAAGATAAACTATCCATAGAACGGTACATGCAGTCTACCGCTTGGCTACACAGATGTATAGAAATGCAGTGTTGCCATTTTCTGCCAGGTAGGTAACCCAATTATGCTCCTCCCTGTAGGTTTGGTTCCTTATGCATGTATTTGTTTGTGGACATAGATGGACGTCTTAATATTTGTGTTTATTTTATTTTTTTTCAACTCCGTTTGAAGTTGTGAAGGAACCTGTGTGTGTGTGTGTGCTAGTGGGTTCCCGTGTATGCATGCTTCTTCAGTCATACTCTAAAGTATTACTATTTTTCCACAAGTTAGATTTTCTATTTCCGTGTTGTCAAGAAACAAAAATATATGTACTTGATTAATGCACATAGACTAATTCAAATATTTGTATGTGCGTAGACGATAGGTTGATCTTAAACGTGACTGCCTTTTAACTTTTGTATTTGTGTTTATGCTTGTAAACCCCCTCCACCCCTCTCTCTCTCTCTCTCTCTCTCCATATTTAGCCTCTCCTTTTCCTTCCTTTTATACCCAGAGGAAGGGGAGGAGGGAGGGTTCAACACACACCATCTTCCTGTTTGCACCCCCTGTACCTCTTCTTCTCCTTCTTTATTACGGCTTCCCCCTCTTTGTCCTGGCGTGTTTACCTTCCCTGACTCTCCTTTCACGCATGCACGCCGTCCATATCCAGTCAATGGCGCGCCTGCATCCTCCTCAGTCTTCCCCTTCCTCCTCCTTGCGAATATTGCCAGTCTTCTTGTGTCAATGGTTCTCTTTCGTACAGAATGCTGGAATGTCTATTTTTACATTGGTGTCTTCTAAATGGGTTTGTGTCTATTCTTGGAGTGTTTTGGGCGTTTTGGCCTCTCCGTCCTCGGGATCATTGCCAGTATTTCTGGGCCAATGTTTCTCTTGTAATGCCTCTTTCGTCTTGGCAGAATGAGCTTCTGTCTATTTGGGGAATTTCACCTTTCAGAATTTAGCTGGGATGAATATTTGTAGGAGTTGTTTTAGCATCTGTTTCTTCGCGAACATTGCCAGTCTCCCCGTGTCCATGCCTCGCTTCCATTGTTTTTCGTTATTTCAAAATGGACAATATTGCTAGTTTAATCACAAGTTTCATACTTGTGTCCTCTTGCAATATTTGCATAATTGCAATGTGCGTACATTTATTTTTTGCGGAACTAATTTTACAGTAAATACACACAATAGAATTTGTAGTTTATTCTACGTACCTCAGGCAACTTTTTTAATATTAAGAAGGACTACACGGAACAAAACATTAAATATTGAATTATTCGGTAGCTACGTTGAAATATGTTCGTGTTAGTGATTCGTTTAAGAATATTTGCGAAGGTTTGTGAGTTTAATTGTTGTGGTTGCGAAAGAGCCAAGCATCTGGAACCATGGGGCCAAGATGACAGGCGGCATTTAAAATTACAAATCTGATTAATTTCCTCGAGTCTCAGCTCCCTGTAATATAATATCTTCAATTCTATTTTCATACTCTCCGTGAAAGAGATTTATTTTGCTTCATAATTTCACGCCTCCGGACATTCAGAGGAACAGGGTGTCGGGCGAGCGGAAAGGAAATGTCGGAGCAAGTCATCTGTCAGGAACATTGGATTATATTGGTTTCATAGGCGCAGTGGCAATATACATAACACTGTTTTTTTTAGAAGCATAAATGAACCCCACACTCGCAGTCTAATAATTGTATTTCACCTGCACAAGAAAATTCCAACTGATAACCACAGTTTGACTTGTGTTGCCGTACACACTGTAAACACATCAAAGATATAATTACAAAGGACAGGAAAAGGCATATATAATCATGGTGTTGAACGATAGTAATTTTCTTTTATATTCTTGTATTAGATGGGGTTATTAAAATCAATATACCTTTAAATGGGTAAATTATTATGGATACTTTAAGTACCCCTTTTCAAACCCAGTAGTTTTAAAATTGCAGTTCCCTCCGGGATTTCTAGGCAACTATACACTTCGGTCATATAATGCTATTTTTATTAAGTAATCGGAGCTCTCTGAGTGAAACGAATAATATATAACAACTAAATATATAAATAATGAATTATAAGGTTAAAAGTGCTTCAGAATGTGTGTATCCATTATAGTCACGATCACAAATTCCGATACAGTTTGAGCCTAAATGTAAATATCAGGTAAATAATTAATTAATAGATTGGCTTCAGTCAGGGATAGCTTTGAAAATGTAACGACTGACAGTCGGGAGCCTTTATAAGTATACACTCATTTGATATTTTGAACCTTTAAAGCCAAGTTCTAAAGCATCTGAGATATATCAAAGCCTACTTTATTGAGATAAAATTATGTCTGGTTTGTATTCGATGCAGAATCAAAGTTGTATGCAGTTACATGGTGGGTATAACAGAGAAGTTAGTTTGACTCTCCCAGTAAATGGTTTCCATGTCGGCGAGTCTGTTGTGATAAATCATTCTCCGTGACTCCGCTACCCGAATTCTCGGGTTGTTAGTCTTGGGGGTTGTTGGGATGTTGCTCTTTACTCATTGCCCGGCACTGGAAACCGTTTAGTTAATAGAGGATGGGAGCCTTTGTATCAATGGCATTATGTAACGATATTATAGTGTTTTTATTTCCATTATTTAGGAGAAACGGAGAGTTTTGTAACTGTATTTAACCCAAACGAGATTGAGCAAGCTTCCATTAGTGTTTAAATGCTTCGAATATTTCGCTCGCAGAGTTTGAAACCTTAATTGTATTACAACAAAACCATAATAATTTGAAATAGTCCCTAGGTTTCCTTCAATATAAAATAGGCTACACCATTTTTAATTTGTTCTTTGAAAGAATTATGATTAGAGGAAAGGATTAAAACAAGATTATATCATAGCTTAAAACAACATAATTGCGTATGAAACACCTTACTCCTCTACTGAAGCCACTGGAGTTCTTGATAAGGGGTTCCAGTCCTGACGTTATTCTTGACTTAATATGTTGGCTTAATAATCCTGAAGGTTGATAGCTTCTCAAGTCCTATTTTAACTAACGAACTCCGTTTCCTAGAAGTGGAACATCCTAGTACTATTATATGTGCAAGAGAATGGCGAGGAGTGCTATGTCAAGACTCTATTAATTGTTCATGGTCTGAAAGGATCCCAACGATTTCTACTTAGTATGTTTGTAAGTGTATGAAGGAGAAAAAAGACAGGTTGCCTGTAACGAGTGTATCCCCCAAAGCCAAAAAAAGTAACAGAGCCAAATTCAAGGGACGCTGGGGTCAAAATGTCTGGGCACTTGAATTTTAAATAAGCTTAAGTCATAAGATGAAGGGAAGATTGATTGAAGGAGAGAGTTCCAGAGTTAACTTGTTGAATAGAAGAAAGACTGAGAAACTTTGCAAATTCTTGGGTTGGAGCGCTGGACAGTATAGGAATGGGACTGTGTTGAAAGGCGGGTGCCTCGCACTCGTAAGGGAGAGAGCTCTGAGAGAGCTCTGAAGAACACTTTTTTTTGTAATAGCGATAGAAGAGAGAAAGAGATGCAACATTGCGGCGTGTCGAAAGAGATTGTAGGGAACTATTAAGAGGAAGCGAGTTGATGAGGTAAGAATATATATATATATATATATAATATTGTCTCCCACACCGTTGTTATGCTTACTGTCGATATACTGTATATGCGCATACTGAAAACTTGGGCAACAAATAATAAGTAATAAATGTGCGTAAGTGTTTTAGAATGTAATCAGCACAGTCAGTATAACAATCAACTCTTATGTAACACTCTTCCTTTGCGACGCTCTCAATGTGTGTGGCCTCTCGCACCTACCATGTTTCTTCAGCAAACAGTCGGCACTTTTCACATGTGGGTAGCGACTTTGACTCCCGTGTTTTGCGGCGAGATTTGATTATCTGTTACGTTCAGGAGGTTAGCCTGTGTGGGCTTTGAGTATTTATCGAAAACCAATGTACGACGCACCCTATATATAACTGCTGTTATATTCAAATAATTATGTTCTATTATTCGAGGTATGTTCCATAAAAGTATTTTGGTGTTGAACGTTATTATATTTTTCAGTTCACCCGGACTAATTAGTAATGATAAAATACTTAATTCCTTTAATACTCGAGAACATGAACTTGCTAAACCTCGTCTTAGTATTAAATCAATAATTTTCTGCCATGTGGAGTGAGTTAATGATTAATGATTATATATTTAGATTAACTCGTTACTTGAATTATAATTAATTTGCAAATTTCACGAGGTAAGCAGCCTCCCAGGTGACCAAAATTTGTGTTACCACCGCATAGTATTCTAATTAGGATAACCTATATTCGTATTGAGTAATAATGTGGCGCGGGATGTAGAGAAGGCTGGAGGCATCCCTAGGAATAATTAATATTATTGTGTGGGGTGTATGAGAAAGAGGATAGATGGCGTCTTGACATAATCAGCCTTAAATTATGCTGCGGTGTATGGAAGGGGCAGGGAACTTGTTAAATAGTTACTAACACTTTGCTTTCAAATTGGATGTGGGGGGAGAAGCTGCGATTTCCCTAATATACACTAAAATATGCTGTGAGGTTTGATGTGAAGCAGGGGCTGGGAGCTGCCAACTGACCAATATACTGTTAAATTGGATGTGAGAAGGGTGGAGGGAAAGGTGCCCTATGAACAATATGCTTTGGCGTGGAATATGGTAGGGAGGCTTGGAGATGCCTTGTGAGTACATTGCAGGGTACCAGTAACAATAGATTTTGCAGTTTACATTTTGATAATTATTATCTTTAGAATATCTTCAACCCCTAAATATGCAGAGAAATTAGGGAATCTTGAATAATGGTAATGTTAAGTGCTTTAGTTATTCTGAAGCTATAAAATGGAAAATATTTAATGTAAAATTAGGCTGCGTGATATTATTGATAGCTATTATTGTATAGGGTAATAAGATTGTGTAGGCTAATAAGCTTTGGAGTTGGAGGCTTGAGACTGGTATGTAAAGACACTTTAATGATCATGATCCTATTACGCTGTTCATTATGCTACTATGGCTATTGGCATTCTCATATTTTTAAAATAAATAATAATGTGATTTCTTATTAGTTGAAATTACACGAAACAACCCTACTCATTGTTATTGCAAACTCAAAACTTGCTGGTCTTCAACTTGTTACAAATAACTATACCTAATGTGGGTAATTTTGTTCTATGACATATGGAGAGGGGTATCAAATGTATTCGTAAACATGAGTAACACATTGTGGGATGGGTTGGGTGGAACAGGCTGAGACCTGCCGAAAACGAGAGAGAGGTTGACCTAATATGACTCTGTAGTCTCTGCGTTCCCAGCACTTGACATTCTATCTATCTATCTATCTATTGCCTGACGCCGTGATCCCTGAAGGGGTGGCCACGAACGAACCGCCCCCATGCACCTCTGTCCCGAGTCAGTCGATGTCCCTCCTCCCAACCAGCACCGCCTTCATCCATATACTTCATCACTCCATCCTTCCACCTCTCCCTCTGTCCTTTCACCTCGCTCTCGTACACCCTCTTAGTCATTCTCTCGTTTTCCATACATTCTATATGGCCGAACCATCTCAAGGTGTTCCTTTTCACACTTTCTAGCACATCTGCCTCCACACCACACCTCCTTCTTACTTCCTCATTCGTCTGTCTATCCCTCCATGTAACTCCGCACGCACTTCTCAAGTAACTCATTTCCACCGCTCTCGCTCTTGGTCTGAGTCTCTTCCCGAACGTCCATGCTTCGCTTCCGTAAGTTAGTGTCGGGATTACCACACTGTCATGCAAGGACTTCTTCACTTCCATACTGACCCCCCTATTTCTTGTTACTGCTTTCAACGTTCCTACAACCCTCTTCCCCTGTTGCACCCTCTCCTGCACTTCTTCATCCATAGTTCCATCTTTACTCAAGACAATGCCCAGATACTTAAAAGAGCTGACGATCTCCATAGCCTGACCGTTCAACTTCACCTCACACTCTGTGACTTCACCCCTTTCGAAGACCATAACCTTGCTCTTCCCCGCATTTACCTTCAAATTCCGTTTTTCGCACACTGTTCCAAACTCATTTACCAGACCCTGCAACTCTCATTCATTATCGCTCAAAAATCAGAACTGTATCATCCGCAAACAGCAGTATAGGCAGCTTCCACTCATTTCCCTCCCTTTTCAGCGACACACCAACATCCACTGCTCTTCCTAGTATTTGACATTACCAACGAAATTAGAGGCAGGAGCACGAGCCATCCAGCATGATATTTCAGGCAACATGCGGTTCACTACTTACATGTATTGGGGGCACTTGGTAGCCTTGTGGAGTCGAGGTCCATTATAATGCTGATAGTTTACGTTATCTGTTAAAAATAACTGCACTGTCTATGATAGTTTGAATATTTTATTTACTAGATTCAGAATAGCTCTACCAAGCTAACCTTTTCTTACATATACTGAGAGATTGAGAGACTCTTTAGGATTGGGTAGGTTGGAGTTTTGGGTTATTCAAAAACTAGGAAAAGAAAAATGCTGTGCAATTATATTTAACCGGTACCGAGCGGAACACTTTTGACCTTAAGTTATTGTAAGGAACAAAACGCCTAGCAGTTAATATGATATACCGTTTCTGATTGCCTAACTAATTAGATTTATGCTACTTATATACATCACTCTTGATTATTCATAGTTGTTTAGTTAACTTATATTATCGTATCAAATAAGTAGGTATATGTTTAGATCACTAGTTTTGCATTGTTACTATTATACTTAGTTTTGTTCTCGCTGGTCGTTTTGCTTGGTGCTATTGGTTTAGTAATAATTTCAATTATTATTAATATCAATACAATTATTATTATTATTATTTACTGACAATATGAAATATAGGCAATTGTCTTTTCTATATAGTGAAAAGTGTACAAAGCAGAGTGACTATGGGAGATTCCGGAAAGTGGCCCCGGGTGTGGTTTACAGCACAACATGAACGATGGGAGAAAAAGTCAACATAAATGGCGTCCGCTTACCGACACACAAATGTATGCACACCGAACTGTATATGGATTTATTGTACGGTATTTGGTTGAAGGAAAACAATTTTAATTTTAATGTACTGTTCTGCTTGTAATTTAGTCCATTTACTTACCCAACTACTTTAACTACCGCCACGCGATTATATGCAGTTTTTAAAGCTCGTATACAGTATTTAAGAGTTAAGATGTTGCATTTAACTTGCATTTATCGTAGTTGATACGCATTAAAAATCCTATGTCAAAAGGGTTCGAATATATAAGAAATTGAGAATGCCGTCAAGTTTCGGTATTCTCTGTATATGACCTACCGTAATATAACGTAGAGTCAGTCTATTGAGTCGGCGAGTTCCTCTTAAAATGGAGTGTGTTTAGGTCAAGCCAATGACTCAACAATTGTGTATCTTGTAGGCCCTTAAATAAGTAACACCCCGTTCTTAACATTAATCATCAATTACAAACCCCAATGTACTTGAATAAACTAATGAAAGCATATGGTCCTCCCGGGATTCGGACTCTGGACACCACACCCAGAACATAAGCACCTAAACCATTACACCACCATCACTTAAATACCGAGTAGACAAATTATACTAGAACGTTACGCCATTGGAGCATATGCATATTTGGAAGCTATAGTATTGTTTAACGGTCAGAAGTGTTAATATACTTACTTGGTATTTAAAGTATGCCAATTATCTATGCTTACTGATGATTATAGAATCCTAACCTAACCTAACCGTATTGGTTGATTTGATACTGGTTGAGAGCTACTGGTTGAAATGGTCTACTGGTTGAGTTGACCGGTCACCTGCCTGTATGAATAGTGTCAATGTAGCGTACCAGTTCATAGATCAGTTATTGATATTTATATAATAGTTTCGGCCTCCATATACTGTATAATTTTATATTTCATGTTGACCTAGTGTAAGGCAGGTCGGTTCATTATTCATACTATATTCTCCTTCACGCCTCTTACTCGCCACTCACTCGGCCTCACACGCCATCCTCAGGGTTTTTTCTTTAGCCTCTCTTTCACGGAATTTATGCCTCTTCTCCCTTTCCTTCCTTGTTTCGTTATTACCGTTCACTTTTCTTTGTTTTTATTTCTTACTTCGACTGGTTTTGTTCATTTTACATTCGCTTAGACCTATTCTTGTACTGAGGTTCTTTTTAGTGTGGGCTTCTATCACTGAATTTACACCTCTTCCTCCCTGTCCCTTCTCTTCCCCCTTGTGCTCTTTCTTTGTTTCCCTATATGACTGCCGGATTTGTTATATTTATTTGTTATTGTTTTATTTATTTATTATTTTATTTTGTTTTTCAGCTAAGGTTATTCTTGTATTAAGTGGAATAATTTTATTACCAGTCTATCTTATTTCCTGAATTTATATTATTCTGCATTCTGCCTTGCTTCCTGGGCAATATTATTTACATAGTTGTATATATTATAGTTCTGTTATCTGGATTTACATTATTTCCCGTCACCGGGTTTTTTTTTCACCTTCACCGACTTCCATTTATTGTCTCTTTCTAGTCTTATTTCCCTTCTAGATTTACTATGATCTCTTTCACTCTCAAACGAAAGAGTGAACCGATTTTCCCGGTCCTTCTTCTACTCAACAGGTAAGATCTGAAACTCTCTTCCTCAATCTGTTTTCCCTCATCCTATGATATAAACTGCTTCAAGCTCCATGTGTCCAGACATTTTTACTCTTAACGTGCCTTGAATTTGGCTTGTTATCACTCTTTCAACTGGGTGTGTGGGGTGAGGGGAGATGTTAAAGGCAGCTTTGCCTTTTGTCTCCCTCACACACATAGGAAAAACAAACTCTGCCATTCCTCTTTTAGTGAATATCTTCTTCCCTCAGAGCCTGCCTCCTTTATTTAATTTGTGTCTTTCACCCCCTCCTTCCCTTGTCTTGCTCACTATTCTCTTCTCCCTGTGTCCATTCCTTGTAAGACTTGTTTTGTTCCTTTCCTCTCGCTTTTTCTTACCGAGTGTTTTCTTCTGTCCTTACATACACAGGATTTTCTGTTTACTTTCTATTGTCAGTTGTTTTCTTTCTATTTTTAACTCTAGTATCCGTGTCCATTCTCCCTCTCCTATCATCCTTCTTTGTTTAATATGGCCCTGTTTTTATGTTGTGTGCTTTTT
The DNA here is from genome assembly GCA_032716605.1 of Paralithodes platypus. Lineage (NCBI taxonomy): Eukaryota > Metazoa > Arthropoda > Malacostraca > Decapoda > Lithodidae > Paralithodes > Paralithodes platypus. The sequence continues at coordinate 16,976,878 of CM064543.1, forward strand.
ATTATTTTATTTAAAATAGGACTTCAGAGGCTATCAACCCTATTGGATTATTAAGCCAGTACACTGTAAGTCAAGAATAACGTCAGGACTGGAGCATCTCTACGAAAACTCCAGTCCCTTCCCTTTTACTCTAATTTACTTTTGCCTCTTATCACTTGTTCTACTGTATACGTGCTTTTTTTGTATTACTCAATGCCAAAGTGGTATTTACTGTTCATATTGATCGTTATTAATCCTATCATCTTTCCTGTCTCTTCATGTTTTCGTATTGTCAACAACTGTACACCAATTCGTCTCCCCTTTTGCATCCTCTTTATCCTTTCTCACAGATTTGCTATAATATTTGTTGGTTTCCTTTCTCCTGTTTTCTTCTTTTCCCGTCTTTTCCTTTCCCATTTTATCTTTACCCTCGAATTTTGTCTTTCCTTCCTCCATATTATAATTTGTTTACTTCATTCTTCAACCTCTTCTTCCTTTACCGTGATATATTTGCTGACCACCGTTAGTTACTTTACTTCTTGGATGCCTTTCGCATGTTCACCATTATTTTATTTCCGTTTCTAGTTCTCCATTATTATATCTTTCCTCTCCATTCTTATAATTTTTGTTTTCTCTCTGTATGCTTTCTTTATCTGTTTTCCTTTCCTTCCCTGTGACTTACCTTGTTTGCCAACTACATTCAACTTCAATGAGTGTAGGTCTCATCATTTTACATGTCCTCTAGCTCCTTCTCCTTCAGTCTCTTACCTTTTCTCAAATTGACAGAGACATATAATTTTCATCCCTAAAACATATGTTTTCATTATTATTAAATATACAAAACTAAATTTATGCTTTGCAATTATTATAATGCCATTGGAAGTGATACAATGGTCAATCCAATGCAATTTCCTGTTAATTTTCCTGTACCGGTATTCCTTTTCATATTCGTGCCTGTCTCAACACAAAGTTGTCTTAGTTTTGAAACCCCACGGCCTTACTTACTATGTATCCCTCCATATATTACATTATCTTCTCCCCTATGCCCTCTTATTCATCTCTGTCTTCTGGCTTCTTCTACCCTCCCTCCTCAGGTGAAGGTATTGAGGGATAAGCCTTTACAACGGCACCTCGTTTCTACATTTTACTTTTTCCTATTTTTCTAAAGAGTGTAGAGAAGGGAGAAGGGGTGTTGGAGAGAGAAGAAGCTGCTCCTTCCACTCGTGACATATTTGCCGGCCACCGTTTGCTTCCGGATATTAGGGCCAGTTTTTCCCCCGAGTGTGTGATCGATGTTCGTTATCTGAGGGCGGCTGTGGGTCCGGACAGATGAGTTACGGACGGACAAATGAGCATCACGGGAGTTCCGTTTTTAGATACCTGTCTGTCTGTAAACAAGATATCTCACAATCATGAACTGATTTTCATGGAATTTGATTGGCGGATTCGATATGTGCCGACGAAGAAGTGATTCAATTTTAGAGGAAATCCGTACATAATTAGCTTCTTAGCTTATGGCACACTGCTGTTATTGTTGTGCATTGTGAAGCAGTTTATTTTGTGACAAAGACAGCGTAGGCGGAGGTATGCGCTCTACCGAGTACCCCTCTAGTTTGAATTTGGTATCGCATCTTTATGTTTGTCAGCAGCGTTCTGTGTAATTATTCTTTAGCATCTGTGATTTTGAAAAGTTCTTAAGTTGAATACATTCATATATTGCTAGGATCATCAAACCAGAAACCTTGTTTATTATATTGAATGTATTCCTAGCATAAGAGTCCACGTCTAGCCAAATTACACATCAACGGATTAAACTAGAAAGTTTGTCTTAAGTATTTTTAAACATAAACATATAGAGCGCCTTTCCTTGTAACTGGATGTAATCGTTTGAGAGCAGCTATAACTATTTAAACAAACACATCAAGGCTATGTGAACATATACAGTACATCGTATGTTGACTCATCATCATTATGTCTAATGGTCTTCGAACATGTTTATATAGGCTATACACGTAGTCTACCCGTAGTTGTATTTAGCGTGGCATATATGTATACTGTACATTTGAAGTCCTAATTTCAATAATTATAAAATACCGGTATGTAATATCAGTAGCCTATTGGCTTAGTCATCGCAATAGAAGCTGCATGGTTCTTAATCCAATGTATCACCGTTCATAGCATTTTCTCAAAATCAAAACAATATATAATGATTATATAGGCCTACCTAGAGGACCTATTTAGACTGAAGAGGTCTAGACATTGAACTAAAATTGATCAAGTCCCAAATCAAATGTCTCGCCACCTTCCAACCCGGCGAAGAACTGAGGAGATCCTGAATGTAAATATCAAGGTTCGAGGCCGCCCCCCTTAACTCAGCCGCTAAACACAAGGCCGCCGCTCACCCTCGACACCCACACCGCCAGAGGACCTGATATTGGCATTCCCCTTGTCTCCTCAGCCCCCACAAACTCGCTATCTAATCTCCCTAATCTCACACGAACAATCTCCTCTCCCTGGCCCACCTCCTGATAAGTTGTTGGACTCCGGTGCAAGATGGGTCCTGTGTGTGTGTGTGTGTAATGAAAGCGGTACGGAGAGGAAGGTTTGTACAGTATTGAAGTATATATTGTGATCAGGTTGTTTTGTTTTCAGTGTGTGTTAATGTACGTTTGTTGAAAAGGAGGGACCTTTGTACATGATTCAAGTATGTTATTGTTGTGAATAAGTTGTTGCCTCCCTCAACTATGCATGACTTTCCATCTCTCCCGTTCTCGTCATAATTGCATATATTATTTCCTGACTGTTTGTCCAGCCTATAGACTGCCGTATATTCTTTCCCTTCCCTCTTAGCTCCTCCGTTGTCGCCACCACATTCTCCTTCTGTCCCTTTCTCGCCTCCTTGCCTCTGGTGTGGCGCCTCCCTGGCACCTCAATATCTCTACCGTCCCTGTCTGTTCTCGCCTTGTTGAGCTAACGTGTGGAAGGAAACGCGGACCGCCTGGTATCACCCAGTAGCCTCTTGGTGTCCACGATATTATGGCTGGATAAATGTATGCCTTGCTCGACAATATAATTAGATTGTTTGAAAATTACTTGTAGGGCTATCATATTTTGGCATTGTGCTTTTTTATGATTATCCTTACGAATGAAAGGGAGTAGAGAACCAACTAGCCTATTGGGTGTTAACGATATTAAGTCTGTTTGTCTCGATCCCTTCCTAGAAGCCATTGTAGCTACCAGAGAATACATGTTGTGTTATAAACGTCAATACGATTTATTAATAGGTATTCAGTAGTTTAATGAATATCCAAACTTGTGAAAGAAACAGAGGACCGCCCGGTATTACCTCCCAGTCTCCACGATGCTACTCCGAAAAAATGTCACAAGACATGTATCTAGGGATTAAGCCAACTCATTTTTGTGTGAGCATGTATTGACAAAATTTACTGTGTGATACAGTAGCCCAAGTTAGAGTGTTTTACTTTGTCTAGTTTTGTGTGCCATATTTCACGGTGCCTTATTTCCTAAGACAATATGTCTATCTTAACTCGTGCATGCCGCTTTCCTAAGACAATATGTCTATCTTAACTCGTGCATGCCGCTTTTATACCAAGTCGCGTGTAAATGACCGATATGGTTATTCTAGTTAGGTCAGGTTTTGTTATTGTGTTAATTCCCCTAAATCAATATACTAATATATAATTATATTTTTCCATTTGTTAAGAACCTGGTAGAATGGTGTTTAGCTAAGCATATTATTTACTATAACTCCTACTTAACTTCATGCGACAGGATAATTTTCAATCGTGAGTATACACATTTTCAGAATGACTTATGTTATTGCGGATACGTAGACAGCAGGAGTAGTATTAGGTATGTTGTTGTTATGACGTTCGTTTTATGGCTTAATGCCGTTGAATTACGATGACTATTATTATTAATGCATTCGACTTGTGTGTTAATCGTTTCAATAATATCGCTAGGCTTCCCATTACGCCCCCAAGTAAGACACGCCCCCTTACTCTCTCCCCACAGGTGTAAGAAGCCCCCCACAGGTAACTAACTAAGCAGCGGTACTGAGGGGCAAACCAGCTGCCACCGACAAATCATTGTGACGCAGAGTTATTTCGGTAGCCAACCTGACGAAGTGGGTGAGGGGGAAGTGGGATGGGTGAGGGGGGTTGAGGCCTCCTGTTCTACGTCAGTGTGCACGACCTCATTTCTGATATATATTACTCTGATCAGAAGTGTTACCAGTAGGGTGTGAAAAGTAAATACAACTAAACATGACGTTAACTGCCACTGTGGTAATATGCTTTCAAGTGAAATTAATTACTGAATAATATTGCCTAGTGCTAGCTACAGTAATGACAGTAATGGGAAGCCTAGCAATATTATGGAAACGATTAGGAGGCAAGTCGACTGGATTTTTAAGTCATCGTAAATCTAGTGGGATAAAGACAAAGCGAATATCATAACACAAAAACATACCCAATACGGTTCCCGCTGTCCACGTATAGGCGAGTCCTGACCTGACCCATTAAATGCGCTTTGCTTTGCAACCTATTTAAATATTTCTCCTCCCTTCTCCCACTCCCACAACCCTTAATCATATTCTAACATAGGTTGGACACCATAGCCTCACATACTTATGCTCCCCTTTCGCACTTGAAATTAATCATTTACTCATAGGGTAATCATATATCCCTCCCCGAATATTCGTACACCTTGTTCAGCAATTGACATTAAATTATGTTTCCCTTCACTGAGAAGCCAATGTTAAGCTATAGGCTTCCGGGATGCATAGATACAGAGTATAGGCCTACGCATCTCTTATGCTTACACCACTTAACTATATAGCATTTTGATTCTTTCTTTCACTGCTAGCCACAACTTTCACCAATACCCAGACGCGCAGAGGTGAATTTACACAAGTTATTTCTTCCAGCAATTATATAACCACAATTTTAATCTGGCACCCATTTTAAAGACAATGCTGCATTGTTATTGGCAACCAGAATTAAAACTGATTATTATAAGTGATACGATTCGCATTAAAGTGTATTGCATAAGCTGCCAAATCTGAGTTGCGGGTAAAAAAACTCGTGTAAATCCCCCTTAACATTCATCAAAGTTTAATATCTCACAGCTCACCTAATTCCCACTTCCTCACGTAACCTGGGTCGTATCTCGCTCTTCACCTCAGCTACTACACTCGCTACCTTGCCAAATCAGAGTAATCGCTCCACAAGTATTGCACAGACCATGAGTCTCCGTTATCTCTATATTGTAGGCTATATAATGTACTTTACGTTAATCTAAACAAAATTTACTGGTTACATGGTTATCGACATTATAAATATATCTATCAGGCATATCAAACACGCGGAATGTGTTAGTGTTGATAGGTTTACTTATACGAACAACTATTCGCAAATATATTTTAAATGTTTACACTCGCCAACTAGTGTTCTACACACAAAAGATATCGGAAGTTGGGTGGTGGCCATTTTTGAGGACCCCTGGATGTAAACAAAGGGGAAGGCTTGAGGAGTGGGAGCAGTGTTCTGTTCGAAATCATGTGTTGTCATGTTTAACCAGTTTAGTATTCCTCACAATACGTATAACGTTAATAACAAGATGCCACAATTCCCTTGTAATTTGGGGTCTGGGAACACGAATCATGGCCTGTGCTTGTAATATCCCCAAGATCGTCATCTGATAAAAAGAGCAACACTAGAATTTAACAGCATAGAGGGCATTCTAGCTCTCACAATTATGTAGCGCAAAGAATTCTTATATATATTTTTGTTTCTGTATCAAACAATGACAAGGCCTATACTGTATATAGGATATTCTTCTGTCACGTCTGTGAAGTACCACATGTGGCAGTGTAACATTTTTGGTACACCCAAACCCAAGGAGTCATTACCCTATGAAAGTTAAGATATGATGGATTACTTTAGCTTTGTTAGGTGGCTTAGTTTAGTTTAAAATATTGAATTAGGTTCAATACAAAAAAAAAAAAAAAATAGAACTAGCAGGTAGGCTACAATACAGTAACATAAATGTCCAAGCTTAATTTTCGATCTTAGCTGCCAAATATAGATATCATGTTTTGTTTTTTAAGGTTTATCATTATCAACAGCAACCATTACACCTGCATACCCGGCCTCTTACAATAATAGCAACAGCCCAGAAACAACTGATGTGAAACTAGGTATAACTAAAGCCCCCAAGCATTCGCGTTTAATACTGGTCACTGAAGCACCTATGATGCTCAACTTGCGGCCTCGATCCATCGAGACCGGGAAAAATACCGTACAGGTCTATATGATTGGTACCCGAGTTTGGACAAATTTGCAATTCAAATGGTGCTAAATATGATATAAAAGTAACATTTAATTAAATTAGTTGCACAATAATTGTAGTTAAAATTTAATTTAGTGACAGGAGTAGATGAATCATATGCTTGGCAGTGAATGGTATTTTAATTTCGCTACATGAGTAGATGAATCATAATATATATTATGCTTGACAAATAAATGGTTAGAGTCCCCGACTGCCAGCTCTTATGTCCATATAGACGAGATGTCACTATTTGCAATATTTCATTTGACAATTTGCGATCTTAATTTTATTTATTGTACATATCTCTCAATCAGGTCCATTATGTTAATTGCAATTTGAAGATACATCAATAATTAACCTGTATTGCCTGCCAAGATAAAGCTTAATCTTTAGACAGCCCTGGAGTACCCAAAGTATCTTCAGAGTCATGTTGTTGAGCCTGCATACCTGTGCTTTTTGCCCTAAAAAATTGCGCCTTGACGTCACTAGATCACATGATCAAGAATACTGTTTCACTAACTTGATCTTTCCTATAAAAATTGACGTTTAAGGTGATGTCCATGGTGATAATGAATAATTACCTAAATGAGACAGACAGTAGGAGAACATACAATTTAGTATGGCTAGCGTAACCTAATTTTTTGTCAGCCAGATACTGAGAATAATTAGTCTCTCACTCACCACTTACTTGTTCATATGAATCAACAACTGAATATTTTACATAGACAGTTTATTTTTTCGCAAGACGTAACACGTTACATATTTATACAGTACAGTATAATACAGGTTACTGTAAAAGTAACCTACATTTCTATGCTAAATTGAATCGAGCATTGGTAACTGTACAGCTTAGATGACCAGATGGCTGGAGTAAAGTAGGAAAGAAGAGCAATTGGGCAGAGGAAGAACAAGCGGAGAAGTGAGAAGTACAGTAGAAGACTGAAAGTTCTCGGGCTCAACCAAGGCATATATTTTTAGAAAATTATAGCACCGGACTGAAACGTTAATTATGCATTATATTTCTGTTCCCCGACAATCAAAGTTCTCCGTTTGTTATTCCTGTATCTAGGACACAAAGAGCTAAATCCTCAATTCGCACTGTTTTTCTCTAAACTGAATAAAGTCGCCTAAGGATATGATAATAAATATTGAATAGCCCGATATCTAACAATGTGCCGACCCAACCCTGGCCCTGCACCCCTGGCCCGGCGGAAGCTCCCACATTAGATAATATAAAGAGATGGCCTGGTAAAGCAAATTAGCCTGATAAACGGAGTCACTTGGCCAACTTTTTAAACCAAGGTGTAATGAGCCGGTGCCGGTGTGTAGCTTACTGTTCCCCTCCCTTCCCCTTCCCTCCTCTTCTTAACCCTTCCAGTATATGATGGCACTTTTCTTCTTCATATTCAGTCAGATGAGTGTTTACATTTCTTGTTATTCTGGCTGTTTATAGATTGTTCTCAGTTTAGGTAGGAATATTTTAAGCCAGAGGGTTGATTGAGATAGACGTTACCCCTTTGATTCCTTGAGCGCCTTCCAAAACTGAGTAAAATCATCTAATATTAACTAGAATTATTAAAACAAAACATGATCATATACTGAAAGGGTTACCTTATAAACGATTTTACTACTTTCCTCGGCTCTTATGCTACTATATATTTTATAATATTATATTCTGTACTCCATTAGACCCATTTTATCTTGTGAGCCCTTTTCTACATGTTTTCGGTCCCGCGGATATAATTTTCCATACTATCCTCTCCTTTTTTCAGATTTTGTCTTGTCTAATGCTCTCTCTCTCTCTCAAACACACACACATCCCTCGCCCTCCCCTTTGTCTAACTTTATTTTATTTAACAAGTTCCCCAACACAACAAGCAGGCAAACCCCCAACAGCTGTGGTGTGAGGGGCGGGGGTAGCCTACTGGGGGTAGCTTATGAGGTTAGGCTGGTATAGATCAGATTTAAGTTGGAAGTTTTCTTGCCTGTGTTTCGTTGTTGTTGGTCTTTACTTGTGGAGTGCCGGTAACTTTTTATATGCAACAGTTTATAGAATTGGTATTTGGTGTAATATTGAAACAGTTTATAAAATTGTTATTTGGTGTAATATTAGTTACTGTAGGTTAAACTTTGATGTGTTATTAAATATACCGACAACAAAGTCTATCGTATGAGATGATTTTGTGATAATGAAACAATCTAGAGATGTTATGTTCATTAAATTTATTTCTAGTTAATTACTGTATTAAGATATTTATGACAGATATATTCATAATTATTTAATTATTTAATTTTCATAATGCCGCTCTTTGTTAATGCCTGAAAATACTTCAAGCTATTGCTTTAGACTAGCACCCAGAGAGGATTCATGACACCCAGATTTACAGTACTGTTGTCCAGCCATGAATACCAGAAACTGCCTCTTTATTCGACCCTGAGTACACAATAAATGATATAACTGCTCCCGGAGGCCTTATGTGTCTTTGTTGGATTCTGCAGCTCAAATAGCGGAGTTGAAGGTGACTATAATTCTTTTGAATTTCAGAGAGCGGTCAATGCAAGTGATTAGAGGAATGAGAGGATTTTATATATAACCCTATTGTGACTAACAACAAATACGTTTATTCCACTTAGCAATGACCAATTATAGCCAACGGGTTATACGTTTTCCATGTAAATAATTGTTCTCTTAATAATGTTGATAATATTATTAGATAATAGTCCATTAGGCGCCTGGCCCGGGGAGACGATTAATATGAAGGGTGTGCCTGGAAGTGTGGTGGGAGGGCTTGTGGCTTTGGCTCCGCTGCATGTCTGCCTGCCGAGATCGGAACCTCTCCGGGTGGTCGGGGGCCGGGGGAGTGCTGGAGCGACCTTGGTGACCCTGGTCTCTGGGTCTTCTCCTGGGTGACCTGGATGTGTGTGTTTGTACTTTTTATCTGTGTTTATTTGTTGTTTTAGGTTGTTTTTGTGTTTTCCCTGTTCTTGCTCTGTCTTGAGTCGGCTACCCCCAAAATGGGGATTGGGCCTGAGCATATAGATAGATAGATAGAATAATGTTGATGGTAACCCAACTAAAAGAATTATTACTTTCCACTGTCCTAAATTCCGTTCAGTCTTTAAGCCTGAAAATACCTCGAGTAACTCATTATCGCATGGTTGTTTTCGAAGATGTCCTATGCAAGGCCTCGTTTATTTGGTGTAGATTATTGGCTTTATGGATACTTATTTGATCTGGTTTTATTGAGTTTGTTGGTGCTTGCGAAGTGTTGTGGATTGATCTTTTTAGCTTTCTGCTGGCGCCACATGGTCGTCGTGAATCTTCGTGTTGTGCTCGTCCTTGTTCATGATTCGGTGGTTATTGGTTATAATTATAAAGTTGTTACGCGAGTTAATTTTGTCAACACTGCTGGCGATGGTCGGGAGAATGGCTTATAAAAAAACTCCTTAAATCCTCCTTGGGTGTCACTAACGAAAAGATTATTGATTTTTTTGAACTATTGATAAGGTTTTCTTTTATTAGTCGTTGTTGTTGTGTGTGGGTGGGTGGGTGGGCGGGCAGGGTACCGGCTTTTCCTTAAGCCTAAGAGACCTTGATACTTTTGCCATTAATGAAAACCTACCAGAGTTATCCTTATTCACTTTGCTGTAAGACACGAGTAATAGGCTATTTTGCCGAAATTGCCGTTAGAAATTACGCAGAGTTTCCGTAAGTGGGAGAGAAAAATCCATCCACAGTATCTATTTATATACAGTATATTTTATATATTTATGTATTATTATTATTATATCATTTACATGAATACCAGTTAATTTTATCCGTATATTCTCTTGCTTGGCTGTCCTCAAAGAAGCTTTAGTAATGCTTCGTTTTATGGCGTGTTTATTGGGTTAGTATTACCCTGTTTGGATTGCTTTTATATCTCTCTCTCTCTCTCTCTCTCTCTCTCTCTCTCTCTCCTTACCTACCTACCTATCCCGTATCCCGTTCTTTAATTCCTGCTGCCACGGTGAATCGATAAATTAGTTCTTCTCATATTTTCCTTTGCCCCGGCACCAGTGAATCATTGTTGTTTGATATTTTGTTTATGTCGCTATCCTCCCACTGTTTACCGTTGTTCCGGGCCCCTTAGGCTGACCTGTTATGACGAGTTTACTTCTTGGGCTACTTTTTTACGAGTGGTAGCAGCGAAGAAAGTTGGATGACTTGATATATAGAGGGAGTGGGGGAGCTGTTTTTCTCGGGTGATTGTTTGTTGGATTGATAATATTGTTGTTTTTTGTGGGTGTTTATTTAGTAAGTTTTGATTGAGTAGTTGCTGGTTTTATAGCTTGAGTGTTTATGTGTCAAATTAATATTGTGGTGAATTTTGGTAGTAGTTTGTAAAGTTGTTTAGAAAAATATATTTGTGTTGTGTTGTTCGTGATTTTGTGGTATGTGGTTATTTGTTAATTTAAGAGATTGGCAGTTTTGTGGGGCTTAGTTGGGTTGCGGCTGTTTACTTGTTGATAATTTGTTTACGTTGTAGAAACCAAGGTTATTGGATAACCTTATCAATATAATACCGGTGTATAAAATGGTGGGTAGGTTGTTATTCCCTTGGTGTGGGTGTGGGAGTGTGTTTTATATATAATTTATTTATTTATTATTTATTCATTTATTTTGTGGCTTAGTGACAGCTTTGGTCGTTGTGAGGATTGTGTTATGGTTGTGAGTGATGTCTTCGACGTTGTTCATAGTTGTCAGGCTGTTGCTATTGGATATTTGTTAGATTGTATTAGTGAAGGTATTTGTGAATATGTGCTCTTCGCGTTTGTGGTTGTGAACTGTTGTGTGGCGGATTTATAATTTGATTAATAATTTCAGCGAAGACATTTGGAATACACACCATAATTGAGTAGGGAATATCAGTTACTTATTTTGTTGGTTGTTTTTGTATGTTCTTGCAAGATAAATTTACCTGCCCATATATTTTGTTTTGTGATCGTTATTATTGTTGTCAGTGATCTTCAGAGACACTCGGTAACAGCAGGTCGGCGCCTCTGTTGTCTAGTCGTGTTGCCATGTAGGTAACCCTACGTCTGGCATAGCAACTTTAACGCCCTATTTGTGCTTGCAGTTGGTTAAAAAACACTTGTGACTGTGCCAACAGGAAGGGTGTGGCAAGCGGAAGATGAGGGGAGAAGCGGTTTAAGGGGGGATGGGCCGGTTTTCTGGACCACTTTCTCCCTCATGTTTAGCCCCATTAGTTTTCAGATGTTAAGATGTTTGCCCCACTAGTTAGTCGATTTTAAGACCTTTCGCCCCATTTATTTGTCAATATTTAGACCTTTCATGCTATTTAGGTGTCGATTTTTTCCCTGGCGAACGATACTGTGCCCGTAATGTTGGAACAACCGGCCTTCGGCCGGGACATTTTCTACCAAACAAATTACAAATGAATCTAGAAGGATGGATGGATGTTTTATTTTTAAATTTGATAGAGGTCTTGGGAGGAAACTAGAAAAATAATGAATACATGCAAAAATCGCTCAAAAAGTGAACCATCTCCCCTTAAGAAGGGGTAAAAATAATTGAGATGTGCCATTTAATATTAGAAGTGGGATGGTTGACATATTGCTACTGGTCATGCCATATTATGTAAATGTGCTTGTGTTCATTATATACGAAATCTTATTGGCCATACCAAATACTGTTTTTGGATTTCATATCTGTACCGGTAATATTGCTTACTCATATGGCTAAGTTTGGTATTAATAGGTAGCTCCCTGTAGTTATTTCAATTATTGAATGATAGTTTTAGATGAAAAGTGAAACAAATATTGGTTGTTTTCCAAACTCTGTATACGATAGGGTATCTTCTGTCTAGCCTACTAAAGGATGTTTCATTTTTTACAAAAGGATGTTTCCTGTTTACTATTTTTTTTTTTTTTTTTTTTTCCAAAACTTTTCTCCTGGAAACGATCTGGGTCCCTAGCTTAGGTCTACAATAAGGCGTCGTTTTAATACAATAGGAGTATCTTCTTAAAAAATTGTGTCTACCGTGCTTGTTGTTAACAAAAGGATGTCTCTTGTATCCGATAGGATTTTTCCTGCTTGGGAGAGGATGCATTTATTTATTTAATTTTTGTATTATTATTATTATTATTATTATTTTTATTATTATTATTATTGTTATTATTATTTATTATTATTATTATTATTATTATTATTATTATTATTATTATTATTATTATTATTATTATTATTTTAAAGATGTGGTGGTAAAGTTTAGGACAGACGCCTCGTGTTTACGATAAGGTGTCTTCTCCTTGGTAATAGCACCAACATTCGCATCCCCCCCCCCCCTGCTCTCTCAGTGGGTTAACGTATTTTTCAGGTTGGCTGCTAAGTCAAGGGTTATGGCACAGTAAGATTTCAGATGCTGCCTCTGCCTCTCACCTGCACTTTCACCCCCCCCCCCCACACACACACTCTCTCTCTCTCTCTCTCTCTCTCTCACTTATCACTCTCCATGTAGCCTTTCCCGTGCTTCTTAGGCGGAGATTGCCTTTACTCAGCTAAGACCTAAGACCGTATCGTCTAGCTATGTGTTGAAGCGTGAAACTGAATATTAATTACAGTAAGTAAACACAAATAAATATATAAATAGTATAACAAATGCTCAGCGAGGATCAATTTTGCCACAGGAAACTAGATAATTATTTTGATCGAATTCAAACTTATTTCCACTGGCAGATATGATGGCACCAATTTGTTGATGGATCAATATAATTAATTTAGGTTAGGGTCACCTCTTCCCGTCGATGAAAGGGAGTCTTCAAATGTTCGAATATATCTTCCGACAGAGTTCACAGTAGAGCTTAGTCAGTGAACTAAAACAGTATGAGCAACGAGTTTCAAGTACCTTCCAAATTGTGAGCACAAAACTGTAGAAAACTGCTCGCCGTAATTATTCAGCAAAAAAGATAGATGATTAAAAAACGCTATGAGGAAGTTGGTAGCGGGGTCTGAGTTACGACCTCCACTTATATCTTCTGAAAGGAGGTGGATTTTTCGTCTCCATTTGGGGGTTCTCGGCTCGGTGTGATTCAGAGCCGTCTGTAGGAAGCGAATGTGTGTGTCAATCGCATTACGGTAGTCTTGGTGTTTTATATCGGTGCCTTGCGTTGTAGGTCAGAACAAAATAAATATAAAATTATTAGCTTGCGACTGACAAATGAATCTGAAGTATGTCGATGCTGTCTGATATCCCTATAATATAGGGCAGGCTACCTAATCACTTGCCAATAGTAAAATGTAATTGTACTTCGAGTTGAAAATATGTGCAAGTCCTCTTTTATGCACTTAGAAGGTCAATTTAAAATTGAATACGTTGAGTACCGGTGACGTGTTTCTCATTTGTTCTGGCTATCATTCTACTATTTTCTACAGCTTAAAATGGTCTCATAGTTGACTGAATTATATCTTTAGAACCATGATAATTTGCTCTGCTGTATTATGGCTAGCACTAGACGATTTTGATATGCTCAGAATAGGCTTTCTGTAGTCAAGGGATTAAGTTATTACACTGGAAGGTAGGCAGAATACAACGTTATGTATGAACAAGGCACCAATTAATACAAACGTAGGTGGCGTATGTCTAACTATAAATGACCCTTGGTGTGATCTATGTCTGCTGACGTGTTCCTCCTCCCTGCAAACACTTTATCAACCCGGAGCCCCAGCCAGCCGAGCAACAAGAGAAGAAGAAGAAGAACACCTACCCGAGGGATATACTGTATAGTTGGATTCACAAGTTCTTATAGTCTTGCTGAAAAGTGATGTACTGTAGAGCTTTTGAATCCAAGTTCAAGGATTTTAACACTCAATCAATCCTCTTATTTATGCCACTCACCCAGCGCATAATATAGATTATAGAGGGTATTTATGTGTCCACCAACAAACGGAACGAATTAGATAGCCTCAGATTAACTCAGCATAGACCTACTGTATATCTTGACAACGCTCAGTACTGTTTCCGACATGGTATCACCCACGAATGGGGCTTTTTAGGTCCTTTCTCAAATTGTTAAAGGTAATTTGGTTTGTGTCCCCTTGAAGATAGGCTATAGTAAATTATCATTCAAATTGCAGGGTAATGTTTGCATTCTGATGAAAATGAAAGACCTTCTTTATAATTTGTATTTATCCACGATGATGCCGAGAATCCTGTATATTTTTACGATTAAAGTTTAACTTTAACTTTATTAAAGTTCAGCTACAACCAAAACGCTACGTATGGTGGGTAATAATTGATGTACAACTTTGTATAAACTATTACGTTTACACTAATTAATTCCTTCTTTACTTCAATGCAATAATATTTTGTTTTGTTTTACAAATGAAAACTATGGTAGCTAAAATTATCAGAGCAAGGGGACTACTCCATGCAATGAATTACCAAGGGTTCGTTTGGAGAAGTGGGGTTGGGGCAGGTTATCCAAGGTGACCTATTCAGAGGTGATATAACCCCTGGACCTTGATATTAAAAATAAATCAGTATACGAATAAAAATACCAATGGTGATGTGGAGGAGAATGATAATCAATATGACGATAAGTTTAATAGTAATAATAACATAATAGAACTTACAAGCAGGCGCCAATGAAAGCCTCCCCCCCCCCCCCCCCACGCACACACATACACACATATACCTTTTTGTGTGGGAAGGGGAGAGTGTTTGGAAGGGAAGGTGATGGGGTGGTAGGTTGAGGCACTCCAAGGTGACCTATACACCGCCCATATAACCCCTGGAGGCCCTGGTTTATGTTGACATCAATTGGTGGTTTAAGCGGTAACCTGGCCATCAGTGGACCTCAGGGCATCAACACACATTAAACGCACACTCACAGCAACCCACCAAACGTTTTTATTTGTATAGGATATTTTATTTTTGTTTAGTGTTTGTTCTATTCTGCACTATATGTTCTTGAAAACACTCTTTAAACGAATATATAGTTGGCGCACCAGGCATTTAAATGTGTTGGATAGTTTGGGTTTGGTTATTCAATAATATATTGCTTTATTATTTATACAATATTTTGTTATAGTTTTTAATTGATTTATTCGTGACATAATTTCACTAATAAATAGAAGAAGAAGAGTCCTGCTGTAGTCTCCTAGAATGCTACCAGTTAGATAACGTGAACTTAAATTTTTTTACTGGTACAATATTTTATTTAATATCATACTGAATGATACTAACCTTTTATCCCTTCCAAGATGATGCCGCATTTTTCATCTTATTCTGGTTAAAGTTAGACAGTTTTACTCAGCTTTGGAGGGTTCTCTAGCAATCGAAGAGGGGTAATGTCTATCTCAAATAGCCTTCTGACTTGCACTATCCTTTCCTAAGCTGAATGCAATAGTCTAATAATAACTAGAATATAAGGAAAGAATTCGTCATGCTAAACATAAAATGTTAATCGCCATTTTAAACTTAATACACTTTAGTATGTAGTTACAGGACATTATATATGAATTATATTGATAAGTATTATTAGTATCATGATTTTGATTACCTTTGAATAAAATAAGCCTAGTTGTTTAATTTTATGAACAGTTTATCTGAATTGTTACTGCTGACTTTTTGGAATGATACAATATACTGTATGTATTTCGACGTAATTTAATGTTATGCTAGGCTATGTTAACGAAGAATAATTTAATAATATGAAAAATATAATCCAATTTTCAATAGTAAAGAACTAGAGACAGATTATTTACAACAAAAATAGTTGAGATAAATTTAGCGATCTAGCTCAAACAAACTGAAATAAACACATACATAACCGGACGATTATAAAACAAAATACGATATAAGAGACCTCACTAGACGCTCTTATTCAGAGTAGGTAGGGTTGTAAATTAAAACGGAAAACTAATTATTGGTTTCTGCGTAGCACACAAATTTACCTGGACTATCGCAGTTTTTGCATATTTGGCTAATTTTTTGTCGGCATCGCTCAGAAACTTTGTGGTCATTATCCCCGCTCTCCCCCCCCCCCTCCCCCCCCCCCCAACATCCTCACTATTGTTTGTATATGTTTTTAGTGTTTTAGTCTAGGATCTTCCCCCCTCCTCTCTCTCTCTCTCCTTATAGTCACATTACCTCCGCTTCCCTTGGTTCCCCTATCCTCACTTATCTCCTTTCCCTCCTTTCAACTCTCCTCTTCGACTCCCTCGCTGCTACTTCCGTCTCTTTTGCCTCCCTAACTCCCACTCCTTACCTCTCACCCCATCCCACCCTCTCCAACTCCCACACTCCCTGCCTTACTCCCACTCCTGTCCCTAACTCCCTCCGGCTTTTACAGTGTCTCACATCTTCCAGGAAATTATTACAGGTGTTTTCATGGGAGTCCTGCTGTAACTTGGAACTCTTTCTTGGCTTACAATTTTGAGAACTGATTTGGAATGAAAGGAAGAGAGAGAGAGAGAGAGAGAGAGAGAGAGAGAGAGAGAGAGAGAGAGAGAGAGAGAGAGAGAGAGCGAGAGCGAGTGTGTGCGTTTTTATATAGTGTTTCTTTTTACCTCGACTATAAAATCAGTATTATTAAGTATTATGTATTGCTTTGTTTCTCATTCGTTCCTTCATTCGCGTCTGATCTCTTATTTTATCCCATTCCTTTTGTTCCGATAATCTCAATTCAATCCGTCTCTCCTTTGTTCTCTCTCTCACCCCTTTGCTCTCTTGATCTTTTACTATCGTCTGATATCTCTTTCATTCTCTCCTACTTCGCTGTCTTTAAAAATCTCCTGCTCATTCTGTGACTCCTTATTCTTTGCAGCTATATACAGTATGCATTGCTTGTTATATTTACTACTATACTATATATATATATATATATATCTGGCGATGGGCTGGTCTATCAGAATGAGAGTTGAGCGTTCTCTGCCATACCCATAGCTTACTCTGACTGTTCCTTTTACTTATAAATCTTCTAGATCTCGAGTGACGGCGTCTTTTCCGTGGATCGACCTCCCTACTGCCAACCTAAAAGTTGGCAGATTGGGAGCCAAAGCGTCACATTTTTCCCTTGCCCCTCAACTTTCCCTTCATAATTGCTGAGGGGCACAGGGCCTTGGGTGGGGCTTTGGTTTCTCGGGCGTTTCCGCGCCCTCCTCAGCTCCCTGCCTTAGAGTGGCTTCGGTCACCTGGGTTTTGTTAGTGGTAAGCAGGGAGGGTTTTGTGGGGGCGCTCTATGGCCTTGGCCTTGCTCGGGACCTTGGGGCTGTTCGGCCAGGCAGCCTGGGGAACAACAACAACAACAACTACTATACGTTTACTGTTTTCACAAAGTTGGTTATATAAATAACCTTCTTTACAATAGTTTTGCATCGGTTGTATTGTTTTCAATTTTTTCATTTGTGTTAATTTAATGTATTTTTGCATGTGTTCATTGTCATCCATAGTTTCTCATTTGTGTTTGTGTAGTCCTATATTTATTTGGCATTAGTTATATATTCTACTCGGTTTCGATCATGTTTTCATGTTTCTATCTTTTCATCACATCTTGTGCTATCTCTGTTCACATTCTTTATTATTTTTGTTTTCATATTTACATTTTACCATCAGAAGTATCATTATTCTTAGTATATATATATATATATATATATATATATATATATACCGTATATATATATATAATATATATATATATATATATATATATATATATATATATATATATATATATATATATATATATATATATATATACTGTATATACTGTATATATATATGAAATCATAGTTATATTACACATTGTTTTCGCGATGATATAGCTTTTGATATTTTTTTCCTAATTACCCATATTAGGGAAAATAAGCAAAGTGTCAGATCTGACCATGAATACGTAATGTTGGGTAATTAGAGTTAATGTTGTCTCATGAATATTTATACCATTATCTCATTAAGAGTGATGGGATAAGGCTTGTGAAAAAATCTCCAGCATTCATTGTTTCATTTGCACTTTTTCTTACATTCTCCTACACAGATTTGTGGTCCATCTGTTTTCCTTCTGTTCATGTTCACTTTTTCATACTCCTCAGTGTTTATATCCATAGTTTAACTACATATAACGCCTAACACAATCTACTTTTCATTTAATTTCTACAGGTTGGCATTGATGATATGAGTAGAATCTTCTGGCAATAGATAAAATTATGTTCTACTGATCGAAAATATTATATCAAGGTTTGCAGCAAAGCTCCAACTCTTATATCGAACTTTATGTGTGCCAGGTAAGTGTGGGCAAATTATTTGTAGACGATAAGCTATAAACCATAAATACCATCTTTACGCATCCCATCCCCACACCCACCCACGAAAACTCCCGCCCACCAACCCGCTTTTCTTCTACCTCCTCCTACGCCACCCACGAGATATTTTATAATTGGAATTTAATGTATCCTTAAGACTTGGACCATTAATTCCGACACCATTCCCCCAGCCCGCCATTTGTCTGAGGGGCTGGGCGATGGGGGAAGATGCGGCGCTGGATGCTTGTCACTCAACACCAGATTGTAAAATTACTTGGAGGCGGTTGTTTTATTATGTTATGTTCATTTATATATTATATGTATTTATATTTGGTTTTGTGTTGGATACTATTTGGAAGTGCTTGAAGGTGTTTGAAGTGATTAGGCTATACTCAAAAGTCCTTCAACATTCACTGATTTATATATTTTGGGTGATGTACAATTGTAGAGGTATTATTTGCATATAGTTGTGGATTAGAATAGATCTTCAGATATTTGAAAATAAGTGTATACAGTTTTCATATTCCTAAATGGTACTTAGGGATATGTGTTTGATTATTATTATTTTTATTATTATTATTATTAAGTGAGTGTAAAATGGAGGGAGTGTAAGAAACTTCTGGAAAAAAGTCAAGAAAGTTAGGGAAGGTAGCAAGGGAAACAGTAAGGGTGTGAAAGATAAGAATGAGAGAATGCTAGCTGAGAAGCAAGAGAGAGTCGAAAGATGGAGGGAGTACTTCAATGAGTTGTTAAATGCAAAGAATGAAGAGCCAGCAAACATAGTTGGATATGGCATGGGAGGGAGAAGAGGAGAAGTAGTGGAGGAGGAGGTGGGGATCAGGAAGTCAGAAGTGTGGGAAGCTATGAAAAGAGTGAGGATGGGGAAAGCACCAGGAACAGATGGAGTGTGTGGGGAAATGTTGAGGTATGGTGGTGAGATAGTGATCGAATGGGTATGGGAAATGTGCAAACTAGCATGGGAGAAGGGGAATGCACCCGATGACTGGAAGACTGGCATAATAGTCCCCCTATAAAAGGGCAAAGGGGAAAGAGGAGTGTGTGGTAACCACTGAGGAATATGTCTTTTAAGCGTAGTAGGGAAGATGTACAGTAGGGTAGTGATTGAGAGAGTGAGAGTGAGAACGGAGAAATGGATAGGCGACGAGCAGGGAGGTTTTAGGAAGGGAAGAGGATGTGTAGATCAGATTTTTACCCTGAATTGTGTTGTGGAGAAATATCTGGAGAAGCAACAAAAGGTGTATGTTGCCTTTATGGACTTGGAGAAGGCCTATGACAGAGTGGATAGAGCAGGCATGTGGAAAGTACTTAGAATATACAGAGTAGATGGCAAGTTGCTGAAAGCAGTGAAGAGCATGTATGAGGGTGCAAAGGCGGCAGTACGTGTGGAGAATGAGCAGAGCGAGTTCTTTGACCTGAGTGTTGGGTTGAAACAGGGGTGTGTGGTGTCCCCGTGGTTGTTTACTGTATATATGGATGGAGTCATGAAAGAAATACTAGGAAGAGCAGTGGATGTTGGTGTATTGCTGAAAAGAGGGAAATGAGTGGAAGCTGCCTATACTGCTGTTTGTGGATGACACAGTTCTGATGAGCGATAATGAATGGGAGTTGCAGGGTCTGGTAAATGAGTTTGGAACAGTGTGCGAAATACGGAATTTGAAGGTATATGCGGGGAAAAGCAAGGTTATGGTCTTCGAAAGGGGTGAAGTCACAGAGTGTGAGGTGAAATTGAACGGTCAGGCTATGGAGATCGTCAGCTCTTTTAAGTATCTGGGCAGTGTGTTGAGTAAAGATGGGACTGTGGATGAAGAAGTGCGGGAGAGGGTGCAACAGGAAGAGGGTTGTAGGAACGTTGAAAGCAGTAACAAGAAATGGAGTGGTCAGTATGGAAGTGAAGAAGGCCTTGCATGACAGTGTTGTAATCCCGACACTAACTTACGGAAGCGAAGCATGGACGTTCGTGGAGAGAATCAGACCAAGAGTGAGAGCGGTGGAAATGAGTTACTTGAGAAGTGCGTGCAGAGTTACATGGAGGGATAGACAGACGAATGAGGAAGAAAGAAGGAGGTGTGGTGTGGAGGTAGATGTGCTAGAAAGTGTGAAAAGGAACAACTTGAGATGGTTCGGCCATATGGAACGTATGGGAAGCGAGAGAATGACTAAGAGGGTGTACGAGAGCGAGGTGGAAGGACAGAGAGGGAGAGGTAGACCGAAGGAGAGGTGGAAGGATGGAGTGAGGAAGTATATGAATGAAGGCGATGCTGGTTAGGAGGAGGGGCGTCGACTGACTGGGGACAGAAGTGCTTGGGGGCGGTTCGTTCGTGGCCACCCCTTCGGGGATCATGGCGTCAGGCAATAGATAGATAGATAGATTATTATTATTATTATCATTATTATTATTATTATTTACAATTTTAATTTATTTTTGAGGGGAGGTTTGTTTTAATATAATTTATTATTTTACGGTACAGTACTACCAAATGTAAAATATTATCCTACTAGTTCATGAATATGATGTTTTGCTTTGAACAATATTTGCCGATTATTGCAAATATACTTAATGCTTTATAAGGAAATCTTACATATACTGTAGAATATTAGTGGAGTTATCTAAACCTTTGCTATAAATTGGCATAGATGCCACTGAACATTTCTTTACAAAAATAATTTATTTTCCAGTATGGTTGAAAGTGTACAGTATGTGGACACTACTTGGAGTTTATTGTAACTTCTCAGAAAAATCAGAACGAGGAGGTAAAGTTTTATAATGATTCATAACTTTGTTTAACTTACCATTGTTTGTCACTTGTGGGACTTAATCTCTCTTTATATTTATTGTGTCTATTATTAGATTACCATATTCTGATATGAAAACACATGCTGAAGCTAGGGGATTATCTACATTTAGGTAGGCTTATATGTGTGTATATACACTTATACAGTATATATATATATATATATATATACAGTACAATTAATGTGTGTTTTGTATAAACAAGAACATGTGTTAATGAGTTTCTTACTCATAAAAACAGATTTGGGCGTATATAAATGAAAGACATGTATATTGTAAACACCTTATGTTTTCATATAAACACTTGCAGTGATTACAAAGTTAAGCTATTCATTGAATGGAGAATAACATCCAAATTAAATCAGTCTTATTTTATCCACGCATTTTGCATTTCAGAATATTTTCTCCTTTGCTATAATATGATAAAACACCAAAGCGTTTACAAAACACATAAATCTTCAGATTGTTTTATTTATAATCAAACAGTGATTTAATCTAAACATATTTTTTTTATTACAACACACACCAAAAATATATATGTTTATAAAAAGACCGGTTTAATGTTTACTGTGTGTGTGTATATATATATATCCTAATTGTGAAACTCTTAACTTCCAAATACCGGTATACTAGAAATAACAAGATAAATACCGGTATATACAGTATATATAATAATATATAGAGCCAAACGTATAGGCATATCCCACTGGTATCTCGACCCGCCACCTGCAAGCCCTCCTTATCATAATTTCGCCCAAGTATTTTCCAGCCGCTTCCAATTCCACACTATTTTCGATAATCACCCCAGGAAATGTTGATGCGGCCGGCTAATGACCATATCTGTCATGCCCTTCTCATTGTTCGAACCCATGGACCTCGGGGAGCAGATTAAACCCACTGTCATACGCGGCCCTTCTTTCTGGCAACTTCCCTCAGCAACCTTAGCCTGACCGCTTCTGAATAAAACCATTATTCGAATTCAACTACTTGACATAATTTACCCTTTGTCAAGTTGCCAGTACCAGTGCAGTCGAGTCCCAACATATTGCCAGGAAAATGTTGCTGGTCAAAAGTTGCCGGAAGAATTGCTCGTGTGTATTCCTCTTAAATGTGATTTATATTGGTCGTGCTTCTTGGTGGCTGTTGTGAAATGGAGCCTCTTAATCAGGGCTATACATAATGTGAGGGACGGATTGCCTTGACGTGTATCATTTAACCCAGATCTTTTCGAGCAGTGTTGTTCCTGATTATGAATATATACCCGTATCGAGGTTGACAAAAAAATTGGACTGTAGCTATTTACTTCAGAAGCGACTTCAAACTTGGTTATAGAACCAATAAATTAAGAGTACATTTTAAAATATATATGTCTTGGTATTGAGGATAACAGATATATTGAGAATTAATTGCCTATGCACATTTATATAATGTTGACATTTGATAGTATCTTCTAACTAGCAAGTAAAATAATGTATTATCATCGTGATCACTTTCCCGTATGGCGTATGCCATCATAACATAGCAAAGCAAATACTAAAATGGCACTGGAACACATGAAGGTCATCCAAAACCCAAGGTAAATTATATAATATATCCACCACTATCACTACCAATAGCTAAAACCATTGTCACCATCATTCGTGTCATTACTATCACCACTACCACCATCATTGTCAGTAGTATTAGTGCCGTCTTTATCATTATCACCACCTCCATCACCACCACCAGTCAATATCACCGCAACCTCGATCATTATCAACTCCACCAACACAATTAGTGTCACTTCAACCATCACGATTACCATCATCATCAACTGACACCACTACCTCAATCAATATCACCATAACCACTGCTATCATCACTAATATCACCACCACAGTTATATATATATATATATATATATATATATATATATATATATATATATCTGTTGCCAGACGCCTTACTCCTCTTTATGAGGGTGGCCACACACAAAACTCCCACAAGTGGACCTGTCCCCTGATAAGAACAACCCCTGCCAGTTTATTAAAGGTCTTACAGGATTCACTACTCAATTTAGCGTCCATCCGACTCTATGTATTTTGTTAGCTCTATCTTTCTACAGTGGTGTGTGCCTATTCCATCCAGTAACCTGCTTCATCCTTAGGTAAGCAGTACGGATTTGTATAAGGTTTACTCCCCTAGACGGGTTGCCAACCAAAGGTGACAAGTCACATCTACCCGGATTTTTAGAAGGGTGTCTCCCTTAGATGGGATGCCGACCAAGGTTAACCAGCCCCATCCACCTGCGAATATCACCATAATTTCTACTAATATCACCATCATTTCTACTAATATCACCATCAGTATATCACCTATATCACCACCACAGTTATTAATATCACCAACACTATTATTACCAGCACCACTATCACCACCAGCTTCATCATATCACCTCCACCTCCCAAGTCTCTGAGGATCATCTCAATAATACACCCGCTCACTTTTACGGCTTACGAATTTGCGTTCTGCTCTGGCTTCATCGAATTCAGTCTCTTGGATAACGCGTTTCTCTGAATAATTGGATTTGATAGTAGTCTGCATTTTTCGGAGGTGGGATTTAGTGGGATTTACGGAGACTCTCAAACGGTAAGATTGACAGCTTCGGAATCAATCATCTTAACTAAATTATCGGGACCTTTACCCTTTCCCCATAAATACAAAATCATATTTATATGTATGAGATTGTAACAATTTTGTTAGTTTAAATATTGTATTTTTTCGTGAGTAGCAAGTGTTAGGTATTTTTGTTTTCGGTATCTTCAGCGGTAGCTAAATACTCTGTTTTGGGGGTTGATTTTTGGTTAAATAAATTATAGTAAAGCTGCATTTCTTGCAATCTTGCCTAGTCCTACAATATATCAATACAATAATTAAAGTTATAAATATAAATATGTATATATGTTTTTGTGGACTGTATTTAAATAACCTCGTTTTATGGGTAATCTGACTCTGGCTTATGAAATGACTCATTCTACTTCCTCGTTCGTCTCTCCCTCAATTACAACGTTATGGTCATTTAACGATTACAAATGACCGCGTGTTGCTACTCTTTCCCCTTCCTCTCCTCTTTCTTCGGATATATCCTTATTCCCTCTTTAATACATTTGCTATTTAGCTTTCACTAATATGCTTTTTTTATTTTGTTTCTCAGAAATCTTCGCAACCCATCGTTTCTATTTTATAAGTGTATTTGATTATCTGTTTTCCCTTCTGTTATCTTTATATTCACACATATTTATGATTCATACCCTGACAACTCTTCTTGTATATTTGCTCTCTTCCACATACTGTAGTGTAGAGCCTAATCTCTACGGTACAAAAACGTCGTAAGGATCTATAGATGTGTTATTATGTTTATCTTTATATTGCTCTTTTTTACTTCCTCCACATATTCACCGTATTTCACTGCCTGCTTTCATATTACCTTTATTTGATTATTTTTGCAATTCCTTTTTTTTTTTCATTCTTGGGCTATCCTTGATATTTGTTTCCTATTCCATCATTAGGCTCTTTTTGTTGCATACCCTTCTATTTTGTTGCCAGTAAACTACGCCTACTAAGAATATTTAGTGTTCGTTTAAATGTATTCTCTCTCTCTCTCTCTCTCTCTCTCTCTCTCTCTCTCTCTCTCTCTCTTACACACACACGACCATCATCCATCAACCATTCTTCCCCCATCTAGGGGACATCTATCTCTCTATGCTCCCACAACTATAGGGTCGAGTTAAAGCCATTTTTTGGTCTCCAGAATGTCGTAGTTACCCCTATTTCAGTTCATGCTATGTGTGTTTCAGTGCAGGCTACCTCCTAGTATGAATGATATATATTTTTATACGATTTACTTTGAGAAAAGAACATTACTGAATGTATCCTAAATAGATTCTATGTTGTATAATTAGTGCTTAATTTAAACATGATTGCGTTATTAGATAGTTTGCTTATTACATTTAGCTATGTGAACGTTACGAGTACTGGCACTATAGGCCTTTCTAGGTTTTTCATAGAAAGGTTTTTGGGTATATTCCAGAAAAATTTATATATATATATATATATATATATATATATATATATATATATACTATATGTGGTACTACGAAATTAGTTACGGTATATGCCATTTGTGAATCCCGTGTAATGTTATTTATATTTGTAAGCTAATTTAATCTCTTATGTACGAAGACGACAAATGTTCATGTAATTCTGCCAATGATTTACATGATGATAAAACTAAAGATGGATAAATATCAGTTCGCTTTTTTACTCAGGATTTTTATATCTATCTATCTATTGCCGGACGCCTTACTCCCCTTACGAGGGTGGCCATACACAGAATGCCCCCAAGCGGACCTATTCCCTGTGAGAGGGACAACCCGAGCCAGTTTAGTGAAGGACTTACAGGATTGACCACTCAATTTAGGATCCGTCCGACTCAGAGGCCCTCTGTGTATCTTGTTAGCACTCTTTTTCTACAGTGGTGTTCGGCTAATCCATCCACTAACCTGCCTTACCCTTAGGTAAGCAGTACGGATTTGTATCAGGTTTACTCCCCTAGACAGGGTGCCAACCAAGGCTGACGAGTCCCATCCACCCGGATTTGTATAAGGTCTCCCCTAGATGAGTTGCCGACCAAGGCTAACGAGTCCCATCCACCCTGATTTTTCTATCCAGTATATAATAATCTATGTGGAGTTAAAATAATATGAATTTGACAGCACCCTTACTGAAAGGGTTAATGGGAAAGGAATTTTAAGGGACAAATCCACGAAAAATATATATTCAACAAACTTTCTATTTTTAATACTTTCGTGTTGTCCCATGCAAATTAAAGTCAGCTTATGGCGGGCGCATTTCCATATTTAGGTATAATGCGGCACATATTTTTTTATTTAGTCCGGGGGGCTGCGAAGTGAATTAGTCCACACTAGAGACGCTTTAGTAAACAGAGATGGGACAACTGCTCCAAACTGTTCTCATTATAATCCTCTATTATCTATGTACTATAACTAGGACAGAAATTATGACTCCTAACCTCTTGCACGCAACAAGGACTAGCGTATAAATGTCATCTCGCTTGTTATTGTCTTATTTCAGTTACACGAGGTTAGAGGTAATAATGTTGTACCTATTAATAGTAAATACAATATAATTATTAAATATACAAGGTCAACGTTATGCTTTGCAGTTCAAATCATGACTTTAAAAGGGACAGCATTGCCAAATCAATGCCATTCATTCAAATTTGTCAGTATGCACTCTCATATGTATTCCTGTCTGAAAGCCAAATTGTCCTTGTAAGACATAACTAAAAACCGGTATATGCATATTTGTGTTCATCTTGCTGAAGTGGTTAAATCTCCAAAATGTCATCATAATTAAAAGTTCATGCCACCCCCGCCTCTGGTGACCAATTAAGATGAAATGGTCTTAATGGTTTTCATACTGAAGGTATTTAGTTCGTGAGGTATGAGTATGTGATGGCACTAAAGAGTATTGTTTGTTGCAAGGATATTTGTTGCTATATTCATAAATATTCTTATTAATATTACCGATACCAATAGTAATACTACTATTACTACTACTGCTAATACTACTACTACTACTACTACTAATAATAATAATTATTATTATTATTATATAGTATATACAATAATTGACAATAGCCTACTGTATGTATTCAGTATGTTGTTCTCATGTCATGTATTCAGTAAGGTGAATCAGACATATAAGGAACCATAATAGCCTATTTCCTCTATTTATTTATTTTGTTTCTGCAACAAATGCTATTAAAATTTAGCCATAATGTTATATTCCATTCATTAGCAGATTTATATACATATATATTATGATATTAAAATTTACAAAGGTTGCATTAATCAAAGTATAATATACAATATGAATATGCTTTGATATTTACCAAGTACAATAGCTAAATGCAATGGGTATTCTAATATATATTAAGTTTTCTAGATATCTACATGTACCACATAACTCTGAAGTAAATATGTACAAATGTATTTCTTTACATTTGTTAGATTATTTAAAAAAAAAAAAAACGTATCTTGCTGATAAATGTTGAACCTTGTGTTCAACATATAGTACATAGATGCTTTTCGCCACATTATGGATATCAGTGATATATATTTTTATTTTAAATTTAGGAAGCAATTGTGGCAGTCAGAAGCTTAACTGACATAATATTGTTAATAATAACAGATACATACTGTAGAATGTAGATATATTCTGTTTGTATAGGATCTTCCAAAGCCGAGTAAAAAATCTAATGCTTCCCAGAATATAGTGGAAAATGCGCCATTCATAGCATTGAAAGGGTTGATGTATTATATATTACATTATACTCCTTTACACAGTGAAATTACAGTTTGAGGGCAAGGAAGTTCAGAGAAAAAGTGGAGCAAAACCGAGCAATACCAAGAACCTAAGAGAACTTATGATGACGTGTTGGAAGAGAATGCTCAGGTTGGCTCAGGCTGCAACAGCTACAATGCAAAATATGTGTGTGCAAAATAGAACACAATTTGGACTGTGATACAGCTGCTGCACATATTCAGTGTTTTCTATACGGGGCCACTTCAACACTTTAGTTTTGTCTTTCTGGACACTTAAATGTTGAAAATAATTATTTTGTTTTAATAATTCTTGAAACAGTGAAGCTTTGTAAAACTATTTTATAATTAGTTCACATATAATGTGTGCCACATTTTATACATTCAGTTTTATATGATGATCACCAAAATGTTATAGAGTACGACGAAGCCTGTCTTGGCACTAATATCATATACTGTAGGTACGGTATTGTCAAAATCGTGTGAAGTGACTTTTAGATCAATTTTGTTCCTGGACTCTGTTATTTGGTGTGGCAGAACGGTCTTCCTAGCTACCAGATATAAGAATAAACAGTTAGTATCCGTCTCACACTATATTAGTTCAGGGAAAATTAATCAAACCATAGGCTATAATTGCAGGTGTACGTAATATTACAATATGTAAGCCATACTGGGCAGCGAGTTTCTCTCTAAAAAATCTATCTTGTTTTGGGTGACGGGGTAGGATTCCTGGCTACCCCCCGATCAGCAGTCCCGACCACAGGGCCCCATTGTCATGCAGAATCTCGCCTCATTACTCACGCCCGCTGATGAACCCTCTTGCTGGGGTTGGGGGCGGAGGGGGGGGGGGGGGGCGTGGTGGGGTGGAGATATTGGGATGAGAGAGAGAGAGGGGGAGAGAGAGGTAGACCTAGAGTGATTGGGTTAGGGTGGGTGAAGGGTAGTGATTGAACTTGGAAGGAGTGATAGATCAATATACTGTATATTAGGATTGGCTGATGAGAGAGCTTGGCAGGGAGAGGTAGAGGAAAATAATTGGGTTTGGAAGAGAGAAATAGTGATTGAAGATTAAGGAGATGTATTAGGTCTTTTGGACTCCCTTCTTCCTCATGATTTGCCCCATCAGTTATGAAATTTTAAGAAACTCACCTCTTTAGTTTGACGCTTAAAAGACCTTTCGCTCCATTATGTTCTCAATATTAAGACCATTCGTGCCATTTTGGTATCGATTTTTTCATGGCGAGCGATAGCGACCTTGTAAGCTAATAGGAATCGGCATTTTTCTATCGACAAATTTGCACATTTATCTTGATGGGGGTCTTGGTGGTGTTTTTGTTTCCTTTTATTTTTATTTTTATTTATTTATTTTTTTGATAGAGGTCTAGGGAAAACAACTAAAACATGTATAACAATAAAATATAAGAATATAAAAATTTAAAAATAACATAACGTCCCCTTAAAAGGAGATAAGTGGATTGTGATCGATCTTATTGAGAACTACGTTAAAGTGATTGAGGTTTAAAGGGAGTGATGGAAGGTGGCTGCAGTTATTCAGTTAATGGCAAGGAAAGGAGAGCAGTAATTGGGGTGTGAAGAAGAAAAGGTAAATTTAAATTGTGAAAAAGAGAAATTGGATTACAATTATAAAGTGGTATATAACTAATGGGATCGGTTTGAATGAAAAGCAGAGAGAGAAGCATGAGAGCCCAAACAAATGTGTGTGGATGAAAGCAAGGAGAGGGGGATAGTGACAGGGGTTGCTGGTTATGGGGAAATGCATAAAGTGTTAGTTATTGGAGAGAGAGAGAGAGAGAGAGAGAGAGAGAGAGAGAGAGAGAGAGAGAGAGAGAGAGAGAGAGAGAGAGAGAGAGAGAGAGAGAGAGAGAGAGAGAGAGAGACGCAAGTGGGAAGAGAGGGGATATTATAACTGAAAGGAGGGAGGAAAATTTAGAGAGTATAGACTGACACGAGGGAAGGGGGAAGTCTGGTAAAACTGATTGAATGGGAGAGATGTTGCCGTGAAGGAAGGGGGAAGGTTAACAGAGAATATGGTGGATAATTTTATTGTTTTAACCTCAGAATAAAACCTGTTAAGTTGTAAGCAACTATATTGAAGTATTGAGGGCTCTTATGCTGACCAACAGATGGGGTTAGGCACCGATATGTTCACTCACATATCACTAGGGTTTTTTCTAGTGTTTTCCCCAATATTTCTTGAGGTTTTTTTCGGGGAATAGCAGTGCAATACTAGTGTATAGGAAACCAAAATCATAGCTTATGATATGAAATTATAGTTTGAAATTAATGGAACTGAGCAATTTGATACTAAGTTTAAGCAAAGTGGAATCAGATGGTAATACTATTACAATTAAAGGACCAAAATATAAATAAGCATAACGGATGCAGCGAGGGACGGTACCGGTGGGAATGTGAATATTCAAATAATATTAGTTTAATTAAGATAATGAGTAGCCTAAAGATGAGTGAAGATTTATGACAAAGAGAGAGAGAGAGAGAGAGAGAGAGAGAGAGAGAGAGAGAGAGAGAGAGAGAGAGAGAGAGAGAAGAGCCACCCAAGAAAGAGTATGAAGGAAGAAATTGGCGCTCTTGATCAGTGTGACCCCCCCCCCCCCCTCCCACGTCTCCCACCACCTTCTCCTCCTATAATTTGTCTTGTTACCGTCTTAGATTATTCCCCGCCACCATTTGTTACCGCTGGAGACGAGAGATTTCCCGGAATATTCGAGACTGATGCTCTTTTCTAATATTTCTCTAATATAATGTACAGGAGAAAGACGAAAACTGAAGTCTTGGACAGGCCAGATTATTCATTCAGAATGTGTGGATAATGCTTTATATGTATTATATATATATATATATATATATATATATATATATATATATATATATATGTGTGTGTGTGTGTACGTGTGTGTGTGTGTATTAGTAGCCCTATCTATTTTGTGTTTATTTAGCCAAATTTATTGTTTCATACTTTCTTAACATGCATTTTTTTTTTTTTTTTTTTTTTAAGAGACAATGAACGGAGGAAGCAAAAACACAGATAAAACAAAAAGGTCCATGTGCCTAAAGGCATCCTCCATTCATAAAATGTTTGTAACAACTGGATTTAAACTGTTGTAGATTATAAGTTTGTGGAAAGCAAATCGAGGGAAATGAATTCCAAAGAGTAGTAGTTCTGGGGATAAATGAATTTTGATAAGCAGAAGTTCTGCATTATAGAGGAGAAAGTGTAAATTCATGGGCGCTCTCAGCTGCCCTAGTTCTACAGGGAAAGATGTGGAGAGGCGGCACAATTGAAGCAAGTTCCTCGGAACAATTGCTGTGAAAATATCTGTAGAATAATGCAAGGGATGCAACGTTTCTTCGTATGGATAATGTAGGAAGGTCCTGTTTGATTGCAGGGTTATTGATTAATCTAATAGCTTTATTTTGAATGTTGTCCAACTGCCTCAATGCAACCACTCCACTTCCACTCCACAGAGGTGAACAGTAATCCATCTGAGAACGCACATGACTTTTATATATTACGGCCAACTGCTCGTCAGTGAAGAATTCTCGAACTCTGTACAGGAGTCCCAGTTTTTTAGAGGCATTCTTAGCAATGCTTCTAACATAATGTGTCCAGCTCAAGTTAGTAGTTAATGTTACACCGAGAATGTCAATACTAGGGGAACAGGGAATATTTACATCATTAAAAAATATATGGGAGTCAGTGAGATTCTGTCGGTTAGAAAATTGAATGTATTTGCCTAATCTGAACATGATTAGCGTTTTTATTAAAGTAAATGTATACTGTACATTAAACTGCGAGTTGTATCTTTGTAATTCATGATGAATATAAGTACGCTAACTTTGGTAGATATTATAGAAACATACTAATTAATGAATATTTTTGGCATAATATGTAATCCTTGTTTTCTGTGGTAAAAGGTTATAATTATAAAATTTGAAAGAACATTATAATAAGGTTTTAATAGAAAATATATACATAAATAATACAAATAAATGCTTGCATAATGAAAATGAATATATAAATATATAATAGATAAATTAATATATAAGTTAATATATTATTAAGCCAAACTAATGTAAACTGGAAAACTATCTGTAGGCTTCCTCTGTTTCATCATGTGTTCGAGTTTGTCTTTAACCTCTTCACAGACGAATTTTAAGTTGGCAAAATCTTGAAGCGACTCGGAACTTTTTACAAATAAAAAACACAAGCATTTTCACCCAATTCGCGTCGTTACTGGGCCAAGAGTGTGTTTATGTGTGTGTGAGAGAGCGACAGTGAGTGAGAATGTTTAAGTATAGTTGTGTGTGAATGAGCTCAAGTAAGAATTAAATGCATACATAGATGCATTAACTAAACAGACATTACAGATGCAGGAAGGAGCTCAAGATCTCTTTCTATTATTTGAGATAGCAAAATCCCTGTAGAACTAGGTGAATGAAAAGTATAGCAAATTATAACAAGGTCGAGAGAGAGAGAGAGAGAGAGAGAGACTGGCGGTGTGCGATTGAGCGTGAGGGAGTGGGAATAAGAGAGTTAGGGCGAGTAAGAGAGAAAGGATTGCTTCATCGACAAAGTTTGATTGCGTCTCCTCCCATTAGACGTGGCCCCAGAAAAGCCAAACTTAACTAAGAGGGGTGGGGGAGTCT
Source organism: Paralithodes platypus (assembly GCA_032716605.1). Taxonomy (NCBI): domain Eukaryota; kingdom Metazoa; phylum Arthropoda; class Malacostraca; order Decapoda; family Lithodidae; genus Paralithodes; species Paralithodes platypus. The sequence continues at coordinate 17,009,396 of CM064543.1, forward strand.
AGAGGGATTTGTGTGTTGTGGGGTGTGGGTTGAAGGGAGGGCTTAGGGGAGTACGGAAGTAATATTGAGGATAAGGTGAAGTTGAGAGAGAGAACACTTTAACCCCTTCATTACGACGCTATTTTTCCTTCATTTTTGGCTATCGTTAAACGGTTGTATGTATAATATATGGACGTCAAAAGGTTTATTTAATTCGTGTGTATCCCTTTGTTGTCTTGAGGTTTTTCTGAAGCTGAATATTTTTGTAATGCCCTCGAAAAAATCCCACCGCTGCCACCAATGAAATACCGGGTGCGAAGGGAATTTAACCCTCCTGAAAACTCCCCAGGTTTTGAGATGCCTGGCGTGGGGCTCGAACCATGGAGGGATTTTAACCCTCTTGAAAACTCTCCAGGTTTTGAGATGCCTGATGTGGGGTTCGAACCCTGGTTAGTGACCATATCCCCTCCGTAGGTCAACCAGACCCGCGCGCTAACACACTGTACTACCACGGACATACAATAGGATAGTAACCTTAGTTCTCCTTGAAAGAACTAGGTGATAGTCTCGTGGTGATTCACGTGATGGGTTTATTAGACTTCGCCATCAACGACTATTTTACACTATCCCAGACGTCAACTCGGGTAGTACAGTATTGGGGTTGCGGGATTTTTTCGAGGGCATTACAATTATATGTGTTAACCAGGATACAATACAAATGTCGACCTCTTATCGCTCTTATGAGCGAGTTTTCCAACATGTTTTCGTTAACTCATGTTTGGCATAATTTGTATTTAAAAAATATAATATTTTTAGCCACTTAAAATAATCTACCTATAAGTTTGTTGCCGATACCAACGCAAAATGTACTTAGAAATGTTTTTTAGGCTAAAGGTATGGATCAAAAAGTGTCAGGAAAAACACTTACTTTACTCTTCTTTTATCAGAGGACATCCTGGAAGACCGACTTGAGTCTAAATTATGTTGTTGTTGTTGTTGTTGCTGTTCCCCAAGCTGCCTGGCCGAACAGCCCCAAGGCCTCGAGCAAGGCCAAGGCCATAACCGAGCGCCCCCACAGAACCCTCCCTGCCGACCACAATAAAGCCTGGGTGACCGAAGCCACTCCATGGCGGGGAGCTAAGGAGGGTGCGGAAATGCCCGGGAAACCAAAGCCCCACCCAGGGCCCTGTGCCCCTCAGCAATCATGAAGTGAAAGTTGAGGGGCAAAGGAAAAATGTGACGCTTTGGCTTCCAATCTTGGTAGATTGGGAGGTCAGTCCACGGAAGAGACGCAGTCACTTGAGATCTAGAAAATATATAAGTAAAAGGAACAGTCAGGGTAAGCTATGGGTATGGCAGAGATCGCTCAGTTCTCACTCTGATAGACCAGCCCCAGTGTCTTACTACGTATACCTCCATTATTTTGGCCTCTTCAATTTTGTAGCCGATTATCTTGTAATTCTGTTTGTCATTGTGGGATTTTTTTTTTGTATTTTGTATTTTTTTCCTAATTACAACATAAAGAATAGAAGTCATAAATATATCAAACTCTTAGCAGGTGGGCTGAACGAAGACGGAAGCCTCGGATATGAAAATCATGTTGATATATCGTCCCATAGCAGAACAAATATCAAACCCTCCTCCTTTCCCCATACCCTCTCCCTCCCATGGCGACATAAGGTATTTTCGCCTTTGGTTACTTTGCCCACATCCAGAGACCACTCGCCCATACTTATTCTAACGTAACATAAACCTAGCCTAACATTACATTACTTATCTTAAAATAACGTAACCTAGCATAACATTACACTTAACTAAAACTAATCATAAGGTACGGTAACCAAATTTAAGCTAGTAGGCCCATACCCAAACCTACCTACTCAACTTAAGCTAACCTGACTGGTGGCTGAAAGTGGAAGAAACATATCCAGTGTGAGCGAAATAATAATTCAGTGAAAATTCCGTAATATCCCATAACTAACACGAATATAGGGGCATGTGATCTATGTCGAGGGAAGGGGAGGGTTGGGTGGCGGGAGGTAGGGAGGGAGAGCAGTGCCTTAGGTAGTGAATATTGTCCTTTGATTTTACAGTACTTCGTGTTTAGTATGTCTTGCGTTATAATAACATATTGCTCTTTTAATTCATAGCATAATTAATAGAAAACACAAAGTCATGTATGAGTAAAGTAGAATACAAGCTTTATCATAAACAGCTTACTAGAACTATTGACTACAAGATTATATTTCGGTAATGTGACTAGGACATTACTCTATTCATCATATCGGGGCTAAGAATTCCATCCACTTTAAGCAGCACTGATACTTATTTTCATTTAAAGAAACTCTTATTTATCTGCTTCATATAATTAATTGTTTGTTTAAACCAATATTAAATTAAAATCAAAATAAGACATGACAAATTCTCGCCCGGTTATAATAATAATAATAATAATAATAATAGTTCTTAAAGCTAGCGCATGCTAAGCTAGCTAAGGATACCTCAATAAGGCCGATTAGGCGTATTTCCATTGGGGTCCTGTACTACTACCCCATCCCTTTGCTCATGAGGGATGGTAACGACTCAGTGCTTGTGAAAAAAATTTAATGCGCCGAGCGTGGGCGCGAACCCGGGCCTTCTGGGTGGAAGTCCGAGACGCTAGTCACTACACCAAGCGAGCCGCTTGGTGTAGTTATTGGTGTAGTTGGTGTGGTTATTACAATTAGAATATTGGGTAAAACCTATATTGATATAGCTGATCTAAAACTCTGGTAGTTAAAATGTGTTGTTATTCCCTGCCTAGTTTTATTGCCAACATAGATTACCACCAAAGTAGAGGAGGGTGACGGAACTGCCCCTAAAGATGGCTCTGGGTAGACGGACTGGAGAGAAGGAAGGAGGGAAAGAGGACAAGGGAGGAAAGTATTGCTCTCCGGTATGGGAATGAATATATATTCCGTTTCCCATTAAGGGTCTTTATTCTGCGCGTTGTCAGCGCCATAAAGGCAGCCATGTATCACCCACGAGAACGACGAGACCGGGGCCCGAGACTTAGCTACCTCACAGGCGGCTACCACGAAAAAAAAATAACACAAAAAAAAAAAATATATATATATACAGTATATAATAATAATAATAATAATAATAATAATAATAATAATAATAATTAAAGCAAACTAAGACACACACACACACACACACACACACACATTCACTCCCACATTCTTTGTGAAGCAATTCGAATAATATTATTTTTTTACGAGAGTTTGTAATATTTGTGTAATAAATTTTAGTTTTAAAGAGGGACAATTAGATTTACATATACTGTATATACTGGCCACACAGACCTTACCATCAGTGGGCAGGATTAAATTCTAGTAGAGATAGCAAGGGAAAGTCGAAGGAAAGGATTTACTGAACTGTCGTGCATCAAATTATCTATACATCATAATAATACTAAGCTACTTGTATTTTGGCACTATATTAACGAACGCTGAACTATCAAACATAATGCCAATAAACACTGCAGCATTGTTAACCCCTTCTGTACCGACGACGTATTTTCAATATATTTTGGCAACTATTAGACGATTTTATCCAGATTAGGAAGGATCTCTAGCAATTATAAGGCTTCGAGCTATCTCAATCATCCCTTTAAATAACACAGATCCTTCCCAATCTGCATAAAATCATCTAAATATAGCTAGAATAAAATATAACACACGTCGCTGGTACAGAAAGGGTCAAATTTCACGACGACATGTCAGGACACTCTCAACCAAATTATCTAAAGGCGTAATCCACACGAGGGCTTTATCCAGCATTGTTTTCCACAATTTAGACCTGTCAACTTCTAATAATATACATGTGTATAAAACTTGTGTCGTGCATAGTAATCAACCTCAATACCATAATAGTCTTCATGTGTTATCGAATAGCGTTACGGATTAAAAGTTGACTGTAAAAAATACCCTCGTCTAAATCCGCCTTAACAGCTTACCTCTTGGCAGGTGAAGGGGTAGCTAAGGATAATCAAAACACCTGAACTCTTCCCTAATGTGCTTGTCTGGCGCATCTCATTTTCTAGTGGGGTTTTCGGTCATGTTTTCTATAGAGTATTTACGGCACATAAAGTGTATGCCTCGTCTTGAATTCGTTTTCCTTCGTCTCTCTCTCTCTCTCTCTCTCTCTCTCTCTCTCTCTCTCTCTCTCTCTCTCTCTCTCTCTCTCTCTTAGCTCCTCGTTCCAATTCTCGAAATATGCATGTATGTGGGGATTATTTGGGGATATGCAAGTGTGTGTGTGTGTGTGTGTGTGTGCAGGGCGGTGATGTATACGTGTAAATGTGTGCTAGTGTATAATATATGTGTGAATGAGTGGATTTGTGGATGTGCACGTAAGTGTATTATTATTATTATTATATGAGATGCCGAAGTCTCCAACCAGGGTGCAGAAACACCATCAAGATCAATCCACACAAAACACCCGGAGGCACTGGAGAGAGACTATGGCAACTTAGGAAAAAATAAAAACATACACTGTATACTGTACTGTACATATACACATATTAAACACAGATAACATATTATGTAGTGGAGGATTAAATATAATACAATAAAATAGAATAAAATAAGTTTAAAAATTAGAATTAATGCTGCAAAAAAGCATTAACTCTAGACTTAAAAATGGAGATATTAGCTGAATTGACTAGCTCATTTGGCAACTTATTCCACAAGTCAACCATGGCCGGCACAAAACACCGTGAAAACTGTGTAGTAGAAAAATTAACACGGCTCATGGCAAGATAATTAAGATTGCTTGTGAATCTAGTTGCACGAGCCCGGACATAGGGCCCAGGCAGAACCCCATGTAAGGGATGCTGAGGGTTGTTAAAAACTTTAAATAAAAGACTAAGGGCACCAACTTTACGTCGATGACACAGATCAAGAGACAAATTAGGTAGAATAAAACTGATGGAATTTAGCGACCTGTATGCAAGGAAGTGAGATATACGTGCAAATGTGTTTACATACGTGCGTGTTTATACGCTTCGTGTAGGAGAGGTAGGGGATGGGGAGGTGCATGTGTATGTGTGTTCGAGCAGCAGCACCCTGGCCCCCTGCCAGTAGCTGTTATAATTACAAGCCGTGCCACTTGGTTCAAATAGCTCATAAAAAGTGACCCCATTAATCACACAGTTATGATGACGCGCTGGCTGACTTGGACTGTTTCTATATCCTGCCTTCAAATACCATGCTACAGTAATGAGGTGTGAGTTAGTTTAATATTAATGGTATTTATTTTGTAATTCGATGTTGTTTTATATATTGCTTTAATTTGTCCTTTAATAATGTTATATATTAATAATGTTTTATTCTTTCACTGAGTATTATGTTTCGTGCCTGGTCTCACTCATTTGTTATCCTTTCTGGTGTGCCTTTCTTTTAACCTAATTTACATCCTTGTTCAACCTTATTGCGTCCTTTTCCTTTCCCCTCCTCTCTTCTGTTCTTTTTAGAATATCGGTACTGAAATGATCAACCAACGAAATTTTCCAACCCTGCCTTTGGATTTATGTTGTCATCTCTCTCTCTCTCTCTCTCTCTCTCTCTCTCTCTCTCTCTCTCTCTCTCTCTCTCTCTCTCTAAGTGATGAGGGAGATATGCCGCAGCTAAAACATACATTAACCCTTAATGAGCGGCGCCCGGCTATAGACGAGTGAAATAAATGTGGCCTATGTGGTGGGGCCCGGCTATAGTCGCATGCAATTTTTAGCACGTAATGTGCTCTGAGAGAGAGCGGAGCGGTGGGAGGAGCGTAGGTTACCTCATGACCGCTCGCCACGGTGGCCGTGGAGCTACTGAGAAGTACTCCGCCCTACTCCACCCTCCCTCACTCGTTTCACAGTAATAATGTAAGGAAATTACCGTATTTTACCGATTTTGCCTTTCGGTTGCACGATCGTTGCAAGACAACAAGTGATCGTAGAAGGATGGTTCTGGTGTCATTGGAAAGCTCATTTATCGCCCTTTCAGGAATACATACTTGTATTACGCTCTGGCTCTTGTTTATGCATGAAAAAGAGCACGGAAACAACCCCATATATGGTAAAAAAAAAAAACACTGGGCGGCACGGTCAAATATACCGCCTAGGCCGCTCGTTGAGTGTTAAAACCATAATTCACGTCGCTCTTAGGCCCTCACCATCACTATCATCACCAAATTGTAGTTATTATGCCAGTAGTAGTGATGATGAGAGTAAGAGTAATGATGGTAAGAGTAGTATTGATGCCTATAATAGTACTAGTGTTGATGATAGTAATTGTTATAGTGACTAGTAGTGATGATGGTGAACCTTCGCAGAGTTGGGTATGCCGTTTTGATTTTAGGCGAAACGGCACGTCTACTTTATTATTATTATTATTATTATTATATGAGATGCCGAAGTCTCCAACCAGGGTGCAGAAACACCAGCAAGATGAATCCACACGAAACACCCGGAGGCACTGAAGAGAGACTACGGCAACTTAGGAAAAAAAACAAAAAACATATACACTGTCTATATACATAATTATATTAAACACAGATAAAATTAATAATAAAATATTATGCAGTGGAGGATATCAAGTATAAATATAATACAATAAAATATAATAAAGTAAGTTTAAAAATTAGAATTAATGCTGCAAAAAATCATTAACTCTAGACTTAAAAATGGAGATATTAGCTGAATTGACTAGCTCATTTGGCAACTAATTCCAAAAGTCAACCATGGCCGGCACAAGACACCGTGAAAACTGTGTAGTAGAAAAATGAACACGGCTCATGGCAAGATCATTAAGATTGCTTGTGAATCTAGTTGCACGAGCCCGGACATAGGGCCCAGGCAGAACCCCATGTAAGGGATGCTGAGGATTGTTAAAGACTTTAAATAAAAGACTAAGGGCACCAACTTTACGTCGATGATACAGATCAAGAGATAAATAAGGTAGAATAAAACTGATAGAATTTAGTGACCTGTCAAGCAACTTGAGATGGCAGTCAGCTGCTGACAACCAGACAGGTGAGCAATACTCGAATTGTGGCAAAATATAAGCATACAAAGACTTGATAACTGTGGCGTCACAAACGAACGTTTTATAACACTTGCGAAGCAGACCATTTTTTTGGAAAATGGAAGAGGTTCCCTGCCTACATCTTATCATTTCTGTCTGGGGGTATGTAAGCGCTCTTGTGGCAGCTAAAGTCAATTTCTGGAGTATTTAGAAAAAGGTTGGTTAAGGAATTGTGTATATATATATATATATATATATATATATATATATATATATATATATATATATATATACTGTATATATATATATATATATATTATATTATTACAACTACACACAATTAATGACGGCACACACATATCTGCACAACAGGGCACTAATTAAGCCCCGTCTTCCTTTTCTTTACACACAGTTCACTCCCCCCCACCCCTCCCCCATTTACCTAACAGGTCCACTCTCACCGACACACTAAGCAAACTAACACTTCACTAACACCTACAGTAGTCCCCACCTGTATCACCACCTCTTCTTCATAATCTCACATTCTTATTCTGTAACCCTATCGGTAAATTCACCATCACGCCTTGTCTGCTTCTCTCACACGCGCACGACTAAAATACAACCAGACCCACACATACCTATAGCCTACAGCTAATCGAAACTATTCAACACACCTTTTTGTTAAACAAAAAGAAGAAAAAAAAAAAAAAAAAAACATGCACCACTACAGTTACTGACCTATCGGTCTCCCCATACACCACACAATGGCAGAACACGTACTCCTTTGTACACCACCACATCCCACCGCTAGCATACATTCACGTTCACACACACACACACACATGTCGGATGATTGGTTATTGGGTGCGACTACTGTTAGGCAAAGATACTAAATTGAGTTACCTTATGTACAAGTGCTTGTTATATTTGGATATTACTGGTATATATTCTTCTCCGTGGATCAATTGCATTAAACAAATATGTAATGACTGCGGAATGTCAGGTGTGTGGTTATCACAAAATATTGCTAATCCAGTATGGTTCAAAAAGGCAATAGAATTAAGGTTGAAAGGTCAATGCATTACTACTTGGAACAGTAACTTGTTAAACAAATCTTTATGTAGTAGTTATAAACTATATAAATACATGTATGGCTTGGAGGAATGTCTTTTAAAGCTACGCAAAGGTAATCGCATACTTGTGAGTAAACTACGAACCAGTAACAATAAATTGCCTATAACTGCTGGTAGATATCAGGATATTAGTAGAGAAAATCGTATTTGTGGACAATGTGAGGCTGGTGATGTTGGTGACGAATACCATGTATTGTTTATATGTCAAAATGCTGATATTGCTAGTTTGAGAAATCAATATATTCCAAGTTACTTTATACGTAGACCAACTAATTTCAAGTACAAGTTGTTGATGCAAACAAATAATGTTGATGTGCTGAATAAGTTAGCAAATTGTGTGAGAGTTGTGTTTGGTATTTTTAGATAAAATTAGTATAATTATTATAATTAATGTATTATGTATTGAGGAGCTGTGCTCCATACTTTTTTTGTAAAAGTCTGAGCCAAATAAATATATTCTATTCTATTCTATTCTATTCACAGTCTCTCGCTCAGTCCAACACACTAACATCTCCCAACACCTCGTCTCCACCCATCACCACCTCCTCCCCGTCATCACTCCACTCACAACTTTCATCACCCCATCGGTAAAATCATATTCACGCATCATCTGCCTCTTCCTTGTATACCTTCCCAATCTCAGGATATTACTTCCTGTCCTACCATCCGTGTAACCCAGGTATACTTTCTATATCTTCTAAAATTTGCAGCTGTTCTATCTATCTATCTATCTATTGCCTGACGCCGTGATCCCCGAAGGGGTGGCCACGAACGAACCGCCCCCATGCACCTCTGTCCCCAGTCAGTCGACGCCCCTCCCCCCAACCAGCACCACCTTCGTTCATGTACTTCCTCACTCCATCCTTCCACCTCATATTCGGTCTACCTCTCCCCCTCTGTCCCTCCACCTCGCTCTCATACACCCTCTTAGTCATTCTCTCGCTTTCCATACGTTCCATATGGCCGAACCATCTCAAGTTGTTCCTTTTCACACTTTCCAGCACATCTACCTCCACACCACACCTCCTTCTTACTTCCTCATTAGTCTGTCTATCCCTCCATGTAACTCCGCACGCACTCCTTAAGTAATTCATTTCCACTGCTCTCACTCTTGGTCTGAGTCTCTCAACCAACGTCCATGCTTCGCTTCCGTAAGTCAGTGTCGGGATTACCACACTGTCATGCAAGGACTTCTTCACTTCCATACTGACCACCCTATTTTTTGTTACTGCTTTTAGCGTTCCTACAACCCTCTTCCCCTGTTGTACCCTCTCCCGCACCTCTTCATCCATAGTCCCATCTTTACTCAACACACTGCCCAGATACTTAAAAGAGTTGACGATCTCCATAGCCTGACCGTTCAGCTTCACCTCACACTCTGTGACTTCACCCCTTTCGAAGACCATAACCTTGCTCTTCCCCGTATTTACCTTCAAATTCCGTTTTTTTCGCACACTGTTCCAAACTCATTTACCAGACCCTGCAACTCCCATTCATTATCACTCATCAGAACTGTATCATCCGCAAACAGCAGTATAGGTAGCTTCCACTCAATTCCCTCCCTTTTCAGCGATACACCAACATCCACTGCTCTTGATAGTATTTCTTTCATAACTCCATCCATATATACAGTAAACAACCACGGGGACATCACACACCCCTGTTTCAAACCAACATTCAGGTCAAAGAACTCGCTCTGCTCACTCTCCACACGTACTGCCGCCTTTGCACCCTCATACATGCTCTTCACTGCTTTCAGCAACTTGCCCTCTACTCCGTATATTCTAAGTACTTTCCACAAACCTTCTCTATCCACTCTGTCATAGGCCTTCTCCAAGTCCATAAAGGCAACATACTTTTTGTTTCTTCTCCAGATACTTCTCCACAACACAATTCAGGGTAAAAATCTGATCTACACATCCTCTTCCCTTCCTAAAACCTCCCTGCTCGTCGCCTATCCATTTCTCCGTTCTCACTCTCACTCTCTCAATCACTACCCTACTGTATACCTTCCCTACTACGCTTAGAAGACATATTCCTCGGTGGTTACCACACACTCCTCTTTCCCCTTTGCCCTTATATAGGGGGACTATTATGCCAGTCTTCCAGTCATCGGGTGCACTCCCCTTCTCCCATGCTAGTTTGCACATTTTCCATACCCATTCTATCACTATCTCACCACCATACCTCAACATTTCCCCACACACTCCATCTGTTCCTGGTGCTTTCCCCAACTTCACTCTTTTCATGGCTTCCCACACTTCTGACCTCCTGATCCCCACCTCCTCCTCCACTACTTCTCTTCTTCTCCCTCCCATACCATATCCAGCTATGTTTGCTGGCTCTTCATTCCTTTCATTTAGCAACTCACTGAAGTACTCCCTCCATCTTTCGACTCTCTCTTGCTTCTCGGCTAGCATTCTCCCATTCTTATCTTTCACACCCTTACTGTTTCCCTTGCTACCTTCCCTAACTTTCTTGACTTCTTTCCAGAACAGTTTCTTACTCTCCCTCCATTTTACACTCAGATTCCTTCCAAATTCCTCATCTACTCTTCTCTTACTTTCCTTCACTACTCTCTTCACCACCCTCTTACTCTCCACGTACCTCGCTCGTTTCTGTCTCTCGGAATCTTCATTCCCTCTGCTACCCAACCACTCTCTATATGCTTTCTTCTTTTCTTCCACAGCTATTCGTACCTCTTCTGTCCACCATGCTGTACCTTTCACTCCCCTCCCTCTTCTCCTTACTCCACACACCTCCTCACATGCTGCACAGATCTCATCCTTAAACACCTTGCTCATCTCCTCCACTTCCTCGATAACTTCCAGGTCGAACCCACCTAGTCGTCTTTCCACTGCTCTCCTGTACTCCTCCCTGATTTCCTCCTCCTGCAACCTCTCCACCCTCCTCACCATTCCACCCTCCTCTCGCCTCCCTCCCGCTCTCCTCACCCACTTCTTTTGTATCCTAACCTTAGCTACCACTACATAATGATCAGACAGACCCCCTCCAATACCCCTATACACCCTAGCATCCATCACAGATTTCTTCATTCGTTCATCCACACATACATAATCAATCAATGACTTTCGTTCCACCACTGTCTTATCCTTCATCGTCAACATCCGTTTCCACGTGTACCTGTGGATCATTCTGTGTCGGAAGAAGGTGTTGGCTATCCACAGCCTCCTCCCCACACATACGTCCACAAGTGCACTACCATTCCCATTCACCTCTGATGGTACCCCCCACCCTCCCACCACTCCCTCAACTTTCCTATCACCCACCTTACCATTCATATCCCCAATCAGAAATATTCTTTCGTTCTTGTCAAACTTCTCCAGGCACGCCTCCACATTCATCCAGAACTCCTCTTTCTTTCTTTCAAGTATATCCTCTGTCGGGGCATACACGCATACAATCACCCACGTTTGTATTCCTACTTTCATTCTCACCCACACAATCCTTGAACCCACAGACCCATACTCTCTTACACATTCCTTCCATTTGCTACTTACAAACAAACATGCACCTTCTCTCGCTGTTCCTTCACTCACTCCAGCACACACACCCATTCCACACTCCCACTCTCTCACATCTGAACCTTTCCATTTGGTCTCTGTCATTCCACATACATCCAGCCTGGCATTCACTAACACTTCCAGAACCTCTCTCTCTTTTGTGCCATCATTCATGCCACTAACATTCCACGTAGCCATTCTCAGAATGTCCGAAGGCATGTCCTTAGTCGGTCGTGGTTCGTCAACGTTGGTTCCGTCCGCATCCGAGGCTGTTCGTTCGTTTTTCCTTGCTTCGATATTTTTTCCGGGTGGGGGTTGCAAGCCCACCGACCCAACCTCTTTAGTCGCCTCTTACGACACGCAGAAGGCACGTGGGGCATATTCTATTCCCTAACCCCCAGGGGGGAAAAAAAAAAAACTGTTGTTTCTTGTAATACAATTCTCAGCATTGTGAATCTTAAGCTGCCATCGTGTTCTACTTATCATTATAGTCATTGGATTCATTATATATTTTTACTTAGTTATATATATATATATATATATATATATACGGTATATATATATATATATATATATATATATATATATATATATATATATATAATATATATATATATATATATATATATATATATATATATATATATATATATATATATATATATATATATATATATATATATATATATATATATAATATATATATATATATACGGTATATATATATATATATATATATATATATATATATATATATATATATATATATTTATATATATACTGTATTTATATATATATATGTATATATGTATATACATATATATATACTGTATATATATATATATATATATAATATATATATATATATATATTTTTTTTTTGTTATTATATATATTCTAACTACTCCCTCTCAGGCATAGGCTAAAGGGGCCCTCACACAGTCAGGAGTGCGAGCTAGTGGGAGTCGAACAGGAGTCACTAGGAGTCGCTAGAGTCACGGAGTCATCGATTTTCACAGCGAGCAAGTGGGAGTCTAACAGAAGTCGCTAGAGTTACTAGGAGTCATCGATTTTCACCGCGAATACGCCCGCGAGTTCGAATTTTCCCCTACTCCTAGTGACTCGAGCTCGCACTCCTGACTGTGTGAGGGCCCCTTTAGAGCCTGTACATGTACTCTAATGTACAGGCTCTAAAGGGGCCCTCACACAGTCAGGAGTGCGAGCTCGAGTCACTAGGAGTAGGGGAAAATTCGAACTCGCGGGCCTATTCGCGGTGAAAATCGATGACTCCTAGTAACTCTAGCGACTTCTGTTAGACTCCCACTCGCTCACGGTGAAACTGTACATTGAACGGCGAAGCCAGTGAGGTCACGTTCCAGTCTAGGGAGTGAGACATGTGAAGCACTGTGCGATACAACCAGCCCCGGATATATTGCCTTCGCAAGATGCACGGTTGCCCACCCACAACTCGAAGCAGCCACATCTCTGAAGCTGCTTCGTTCCAGTGCTTCACTGTCTCACCACCTAGACTCTGACCCTTACTCTCGGATATATATATATATACTGTATATATATATATATATATATATATGTGTCCAAAAAAAGGTGTGCCAAACTTCGGGATTATGTTATTTTAAAGTATTTAAGCATAAAAGGGTATTTAAGCATGTTTTTCACCATAAGGCATTTCCAGCTGTCAAAGGGCCTATCCCACCCTCACCTAAATGTGTAATTTAAACCATGTTATCATCAAGACATTATAATTTTGTAGGTGTCAAAATTATTAGAGACATTTTAGCTCACATTGAACTTGTTGGAAACCAATTGACATGGAAGAGTGCATTGCAGTGGTGCAGGGGAGTACACTATATGAAAACTGCAGTACAGTATCTCTTTGACGGTTGAGGTTGAGGTTACGAACATTTATTATACAACATTTTAAGCTTAGAATTATCTTTATAATCATTTCCTGAAGTTTGGCTCGCCTAAATTGAGACACCTTATATATATACACATAATATATATATATATATATATATATATATATATATATATATATAGATATATATATATATACTGTATATATATATATATATATATATATATATATATATATATATATATATATATATATATATAGCATATAATAATATATATTATATGATGTATCAAATGTAGGCTACGATGTTTCACTGTTTAAAAATGTTAATTACCACAAGAAAAGTACACAAAATATCATGGAATAGAAGAGAAGGTAAAATCTGACCCGTACACGCCTTGATTTTTCCCAATGTAAACAGGAGAAACAAGTGGTGGGTGAGTTGAGGGGGCCAGGTGGAGGGAAGGGAACGAGGGATTGGTGGAGGGGGGCAAAAATGGGGTAAGGGGACGAGGGATAAGAGGAGGGGGAAACTGAAAATGAGGATGGCTACTGAGAATCGGAGAGGAATTAGGAGGGCAACAGGGGGTAAGCAGATGGGGTAAGGAGACACAGGATATGAGGGATGGAGGATGGGCGAAAGGAGGGGGAGAGGATCAGAGGACAACAAATGTGAACAAATAAGAACGAGAGAGTATGGAAGTGATGTAAGATGGAAAAAGGACGGACGGCGATGAAGGAAACCGAGGCAGGTGGAGGGGATCCGAGTTCTCAGGAAGGGAGGGATGTCGGAATCGACATGGATTCGGGGATGGTAAAATGGGAGAGGTGGTTGGATTGGGGAGAGGGTGGGGTGGGGCGGATAACGAGAGGAAAGGGATCGACAGTATGCGAACTCTTAATTGGTTTAAGCCCGTGCTGACTTCCGGTCTCGTTAATCTAGGTTAGTTAAAGCTCTGGGCCGGTCGAGAACTTTGCCTCAACCCATTATAATAAATGAGACTTTTGTTCACTTTAAAACCATTTCAGGAACACATGGTGCCTAACATATAAAGTTGAGAAATGTAAAGTTTCTGATAACCTGAAAGTTCCACAGCTAATATTTATAATTATCTTCAATATTGACTAGGCAAAAGTGTTCTGAAGATTTTGGCATACAAACTGTTAATTACGCTTTTAAGAGAAACTACAGATACACAGTTATTCAGTTCTCTCTCTCTCTCTCTTTCTTTCTCTCTCTCTCTTTCTCTTTCCACAACAACAGATACTTGGTCCGAGCGGTTTTTGGTGTGCTTTGCCTTTTATAGTGTATTTTGTCATCTTTTTAAAAGTATCCAGTGTTGCAGTTCATCGTATGTTCCAAACAATATACACATTCCGGCATATGCAATACACTCTTCGTACAAATGTGATCTGTCCTATTATGTTAAAATTGCAGCGCGAGGTAAGTTGGATAAAATGCAGCCTAAGGCGTATAACAAGGCATCAGTGAAAGCAGAGGTACTGGGATTCATCCACTAGATGGCTCCGGATCCGCTGGGCTCGCGAGTGATCCGGGAATGAAGTTGGTTCGGTTGGCTGCGGAAGTTTAAGTAGATTTCCTGAGTAAGCAAGAGATGTAATCGTGCGTTATCAGATATGCGGTGAGAGAGAGAGAGAGAGGTTCGATGTTTGCATAAACTATTTATGAAGACCATTCATTCTAATATTACATCCACTATTTACGTTGTGCTATCGTATGTGAAATTTTTCTGTCTCTAAGAATGTATAGAATATATAAATAGTTGCCATACATAAGTGTTAGCTATGATATATTATGCATTATATAGTTTTGAATTAATAGGTTGGATGTGATCAAAATTATGTTTTCTTACTTGTTCTGCATATATAGGCATATATATATATTGAGATGACGGGGTTGAACAGCCACCTCCAAACCAAAGCAAGAATAGCAGTCATCCAAGACAACAGGAAAAATAGGAGAAGACAGAAGCAGGAGAAGACGAGAAGAAATGAGACCCAACCAACTTCTCAGGCTTTAATTCCGGCTTCTTCTTTTTTTCTTTTTTTCTATGTGATTGAGGGAGGCAAAAGGCATAACTGCCTATAGCGAGTGCCTCCCCCATAGTTGAAAGAGTGACAGGGCCAAAATCAAGGGACGTTCGAGCCAAAATGCCTGGACACACGGAGTTTGAAGCAATTTAAGTCATAGGAAGAGGGAAAGACTGATTCTGGGAGAGAGTTCCAGAGCTCAGCTGTTGAGTAGAAGAAAGTTTGAGAGTAACGTTTCACTCTTGGGTTGGAGAGTTGCACAGAGTAGGGGTGGGATTGAGTTGCAAGACGGGTACCACGTGCCCTACGTAAAGGAGGTGGATACACGAGTCTCTGATCAAAGTAGTTTTCGTGTCATATTAACAGTCAAGTTTAGTGTACATATAGCCTATTTATGTTTGTCAATAAATAAGAGTGTAAATTACCTTGTGTGTTTATTGTTGCCTGATTGAGTTTACTATTAGCATATGCACTGTGCTCGATGTGTTCCTGTCGAGGAATATTCCAAATCTAAATATCCTAAATTCGGATTGATTATAGATAATACTGAAGCCTGTTGGATTACAACCCGGCATAATATATATATATATATATACAGTATATATATACAGTATATATATATATATATATATATATATTGTTACGTATCTTGATCCTCAAGTGGTTAACTTGATGAATCTAGATAGCACAGAGATATATATTAAGGTATCAGTCAGCTGAAGGTAAAACAAAAGTAAAATCTAATAACATTTTTTCCTGTTGTTGCTTCCTTTCCTTTTGGATCTTAGGACTTAGTATCCTTTATTGGCTGATACTCTTTAATTATGAAAAATACTGAAACTAATTAATGTCATGTAGTATTTATAAAGAATTATTATTTAACCGAAGCTTAGTAGGCTATGGTTATGAACCGAATAAGTTATAGCTAAAGAAGGACTTTTAATTTTATAAAAAGTCTTGAGAAAGATAAATATTAAAGTAAAAATATTTCTGTCTCTTACCCTTTTTGAAATGAATAGCTAGTTTTCTTAATGTCCTTTTATTTATATTTAATGTAATTATTCTTGGTTCTTGCTTTACGTTAATAGTATTATATTATTATTATCATCAGGATTAATATCAAAGTCACATAAAAAGTTAGATATATATTTAATAATTATTTAAATGTATTTCTTAACCACGTAACATTGAGGTTTGATTATGAGTAAATTAAGTTACAGGATCGCTTCATAGATTCGATTCAGGTCTCACTCAAATAATATGAAAAGCAAAAATAATATTTTGAAGCTAAAAGAATTGTCTTCAGCTTAGGAAATCACTATAAGTAATATTAACACAGCCATGTTAGTCTAAGGCGATATTACTAATATGAGACAATAGCATCACCGTACTAAGCACCGTTAAGCAATGTAAGCTTAATTAAAAGAAAATGAAAGAACTCGTAAGTATTAATATAAAACAATAATATTACTTTCATCATAACCCAATTACTTAAAGAGTTGCTTTAGTCCACAAGTTAGTCAACTAAAATAGTTAAGTACATAATAATAGCGTTAACGTTAATTCCCAATCAAATAGTTAAGTACATAAATAGTAGCGTTAACGTCCCAATCACATATCTCACTAACCAACATAACGTAAGTGTTTACACGGAACACACTTAACATACACATATATAATCTGACTGACAGTCACAATCCCATTATAATACTTCACCCCGTCTTCCTCCAGCTGCAAGTTCACCTTCCCCAACTCCAAATGAGACTGATTTGAATGCCCACTACTCGGGTCTTATATACTAAACAATGATGGTCTAGGAATGAATCAGGAGGCGAGTGATGGTGCGCGCTCCTATCATAGCTCCTCGAGTTACATAACAGGTGCCTGGTCCAATCACAGCTCCTGGCGTCGATAATACGTCATAGCGTCGGGTCATCGAAGTAGTTTGCAGGGTCCCCTATGACGCACGCAGGTGTGAAGGCTTGTTTGCTGGTATGCGGGCGAGCTGGTTTCCCACTCGCTAGTTCGCTCGCTAGTCTGCTTCGCCGTTTGGGTAGTTTGACTCCTTCAACTCTAATTCTAACTCTTAAATTAACATACAGGGCTCCGTATGTCAGAATATATATATATATATATATATATATATATATATATATATATATATATATATATATATATATATACCGATATATATATATACATAATTATATATATATAATATATATATATATATATATATATATATATATATATATATTATATCCTTATGCTAACAGCTTGGTCTTCCCTTTAAGATTTCCCTTCCCGGCCAAGGTAATCTAATGACCTATGGTGGCGGCCAAGAGGTAGGGAGAGGAAAAAACTGTTATCCTTAACTCGGGCCATTTTCCGGAGACTAGGTGTAACATGTAAAGAAGGGCGGTGGGGAAAAAGAGATTTATGCCGGGCTTGTGACAGGACCGCCGGAATGAAGAAGAAGGGGAGGCTAGGGTGGATGTAGAGGTGGTGGGGTGGATGTAGGGGTGGTGGGTGGATGTAAGGTTGGTGGGGTGGATGTAGGGAAGGCAGGGGTGGATGTAGGTGTGGTGAGGTAGATGTAGGGTTGGTGGGGTGGATGTAGGGTCGGTGGGGTGGATGTAGGTTTGGTGGGGTGGATGTAGGGGTGGTGGGTGGATGTAGGTTTGGCGGGGTGGATGACGTAGGGGTGGTGGGATGGATTTAGGGTTGGTGGGTGGATGTAGGAGTGATGGGGTAGATGTAGGGTTGGTGGATGGATATAGGGGTGGTGGGGTGGATGTAGGGGTGGTGGGTGGATGTAGGGTTGGTGGGGTGGATGTAGGGTTGGTGGGATGGATATAGGGGTGGTTGGATGGATATAGGGTTGGTGGGTGGTTGTAGGGTGGTGGGGTGGATGTAGGGTTTATGGGTGGATGTAGGGGTGGTGGGGTAGATGTAGGGTTGGTGGGATGGATATAGGGGTGGTTGGATGGATATAGGGTTGGTGGGTGGTTGTAGGGTGGTGGGGTGGATGTAGGGTTTATGGGTGGATGTAGGGGTGGTGGGGTAGATGTAGGGTTGGTGGGTGGATGTAGGGTTGGTTGGTGGATGTAGGGTTGGTGGGTGGATGTAGGGTTGGTGGGTGGATGTAGGGTTGGTGGGTGGATGTAGGGTTGGTGGGTGGATGTAGGGGTGGTGGGTGGATGTAGGGGTGGTGGGGTGGATGTAGGGTTGGTGGGTGGATGTAGGGTTGGTGGGTGGATGTAGGGGTGGTGGGTGGATGTAGCGGTGGTGGGGTGGATGTAGGGTTGGTGGGTGGATGTAGGGTTGGTGGGTGGATGTAGGGTTGGTGGGTGGATGTAGGGGTGGTGGGTGGATGTAGGGTTTGTGGGTGGATGTAGGGTTGGTGGGGTAGATGTAGGGTTGGTGGGTGGATGTAGGGTTGGTTGGTGGATGTAGGGTTGGTGGGTGGATGTAGGGTTGGTTGGTGGATGTAGGGTTGGTGGGTGGATGTAGGGTTGGTGGGTGGATGTACGGGTGGTGGGTGGATGTAGGGTTGGTGGGGTGGATGTAGGGGTGGTGGGTTGGATGTAGGGGTGGTGGGGTAGATGTAGGTTTGGTGGGTGGATGTAGGGTTGGTGGGTGGATGTCGGGGTGGTGGGGTGGATGTAGGGGTGGTGGGTGGATGTAGGGTTGTTGGGTGGATATAGGGATAGTGGGGTGGATGTTGAGGTGGCTGGGTGGATGTAGGGTTGGTGGGGTGGATGTAGGGTTGGTGGGGTGGATGTAGGGTTGGTATAAGGTGGAATTAGAGAGACAAAGGTGGATGTAGGGGGATTGGAGTGGTTGGAGGGAGCCAGTTGTAAATAAGGGATGGTTGTGTGGATGTAGGGGATAAGAGATACTGTGAATAAAACGACATGGAGGTCTGTGAAAGCAAAGGACAAGATGGTAGATATAGGGAGTCTGGGGCGGAGGTAGGGACACTGCAGTTGGTGTAGAGAGGCGAACATGGTTGTATAATTATGTCAAAGATAATTGTAAAGGGTAGATGTAATGGGACAGGAGTTACGTAGGAAACCTGTGATAGATGGTGGGGGATTGGATAGATGTATAGGAAGTAGTGTGGATGTAGTGCGGTAGTGATGGAAGTGTGGATGATACGTTAGATGAGAGGAGGAAATCAAAAAAAAGAAATCAAGCAACAACAGTTTAGTGATTGGGTGGGTGTAAAAATGGACTTATGGGTCGATATGGGTGACTTATGTATACAATTATACGTATTCATTTAATGAAAAGCGGATAATTTTGCTACACTAAAATCAATTTACACAATTTTTATTTTTATTTTTACTGCAGTACAGCAAAAAAAAAAAAAAAAAAAAAAAAAAAAAAAAAAAAAATCGCACCGAAAACGATATATGCTAAGTTATACAAACAGTTAGAGCACAGTTTTGATGTATATTAGTTCAGTATGATCAGTGTATATACTTCGAATAAATTTAATTTCTTTTGGTGTTATAATGAAATAGAAGCAAGTAGATTAATATGTGAAAATGTGTTTAATGATATTTATCTCATAACTGTATGTTTGTTTAATATAGTAGAGAGAGAGAGAGTGAGAGTGAGAGTAAGAGTGAGGGTGGGGGGGAGAGAGAGTCATGATCGTTTACAAAACTTGGAGAAGAGAGGGAAGTAACAATTATATTTATCTTTCATTGTTCTCGTTTCATGATCTCATATACTTGATAACTAAAACATAGAGTTAAGCTTTTAACGAGCCGTTGTTTGCGAATATGCATCTGGTGTGTGTGTATGTATATGTTTGTGTGTGCGTGCATTTAGCCTATGTGTGTAAATGTGTGCATTACATGTTTATGTACTTGTTTGTGTATATAAGTAGACTATCTCTCTCGAGAGATATATATATATATATATATATATATACTGTATAATTATACATATATATATATATATATATATATATATATATAATATATATATATATATATATATATATATATATATAAATGCGTGTGTGTGTGTGTGTGTGAGTGTGTATGTATCTACGTGCGTGTGTGTGTGCGCGCTTGGGCCTGGTAGCAGCAGCCGAAGAGACAAGAAAGAGAGTGAGAGAGGTTTATGCCCAGTGCCAAACTGAACCTGGTGTGAGGTGGCGTGCGGTGCCCTAAGCTCTCTCTCTCTCTGTCTCTCTCACACACTTGTTCACTCTCGCTTAAGCCTCTCTCACACAGTCGCTCGCACACACACTCTCTCTCTCACTCCACCACCACACATTACCTCACATCAGAGCCTAGATGGGCTACGACCGACCCGGCGAAGATGATTGCGATAGGGAAAAAGAGTTAGGTGACGCGTTTGTAATATTCGTGAGCTTAAATTGTGTGAATTTCCTGATGCGTTCGGAAATATTCGTGACTGTGAAGGCTTTTTCGGTGATTGTCATGGGTTTTTTGGTGGCTATGATGGTGGTTACAATATCTTGATAGTGTTTACATTGCGAATGATTGTGATTACAGTGCGAAATATGGTGATTACAATATGATGTTGGTGATTATAATATTAAGAACAAAATACGGAGATGTTGATTACAACACGACGATGGTTATATTTGATAAATTATTATGATTAATAATGTCGCTGGCGGTGCCTTAACTTATTACCTTAGACGATAATGTTACTGTGTATTGGGAATTACTGGAAACCATTTCAATTTCTAGACTCGATACTATTCCTTGTGTATCTCTGGCCATACAGTGATGGTGCTGTTAGTGAGGATATTATAGGTTAATAGTGCCCTATAATTATAGATTGTAATATTGCGGTGATTATACTTCTATCTAAAGCCTACTGTTCTGGTGTTAATAATGAGTGAGTGCAACAACATTATATTTCAATACATTCACATTTAGTTGCTCTAAAATAATGTGAGTGAATTATGATGGATCTCTTAATTAATACGTATATATAATAATATTATGGCACTGTAATTTTAAGTCTACACAGTTTATTTATCAACTGAAGTATGCAAATTATTGTATGGATCGTATTGTAGGAACCTCGATTAGTATGAAGACCTTACAAGTGATCGTGGCAGGTAACGGAATATACCCACATTCACCTACCTCCATACCTTGGGAAAGTGATGATGATTGAAATGGAAATTGAAATGTAAATCCAGTGTCCGGTCTGTGGATGCTGTGGTGAACTTGGAATTAACTGTGCTGACTATCAGAATATGTCCAGTTATCTATGGATGGCAATGCTAATAATTGAGATTGGTGATAATTACGACTTTCGTATATTATCAGGAAGATGGTGATTTAACACGAATATATATATGATAAAGACTTCAATTGTAATACCAATGCTCATATTCACATTATTGGTTTCATTCAGCATGGATGGTAGGAGAAATAAAATCTAATAGCAACCTCATATGTGTGTGTGTGTGTGTGTGTTTGTGTGTGTATACTGTATATATATATATATATATATATATATATATATTAGATAGATCTACGTTTACGTTTCGTGAAAAGTCCGTTACTCTTTACGCAAATAATAAAATAGTTATAAATGATAAAGTCAGATGTTATAAGGAATGCATGCTTTTGTTAATATAGTCTATTTTTTGTTTCCAGCTGATAGTAAATTGAATCATTTAGCATCTGATTTATCGATTCTTACTGGAATAATATGATACTACTATGTCTGTGCGTCTTAATAGAGTCAAGTTTTCATAATTAACAAAATAGTTCGATACAAAATCATGGTAATATCCAAGTAATCAGGATGGAGAGATAGCAATTTACTATCACCTGGAAACAAATAGCAGACTATAGCCCCAAACACGCAAGCAACAATCGTGTTCTTGTTGTGTTTAACGAGACAGTAAATCCACACCCCGTAAGTATAATTATCAATTGACTGACACATTTCGGGACGCTTGATGTCCAAAAGATTATAACTAATTTAAACAATCCGGAATAACTATGACGAAGAGGATGGAATAAAGAACCATCTTACTGTAAATTGAATATTGTGATGATAATCATGGTGAAACATTGATCCTATTCTCGAATATTACATAGATTACCTTCATAGCCAGAAGTTCTCGTACTGTACTATAGAACTGCACTAAACCCAAATAAAATACTAGGCTAATTTCTTCTATCATGATTCAAGCCTTTGTATGTTTGCGAATTGGGAAATGGAAGGAATATTATCCGACATTCCCTCTCTTCCACATTCGTTCGTATATAAATGTAAGAGTGGAAGCGTTGGGGTGTATATATAACTCCAGTGTTTACATCTGTGGATCAGTGTGATGTTGGCTGCTCAGCATGGCGTCTCCGGGGGGGGGGGGGGGGGGGGTGGGGGGGGGGGGGGGGGGGGGGGGGGGGGGGGGGGGGGGGGGGGGGGGGGGGGGGGGGGGATGTGATTGCTCAAACATTCAAACATTATGAAATGTGCCAGTAGAGAGCAGCATTGACCATTTTAATTCAGTTCTGGGTATTTAAAACTTAGTGTCTTTTTGACAGATAGATTATAATGATCAACAAATAATTTTGAAAATATATTTGAAAAGAACCATCCCTACATGATTTTAGAGCAACGATAAAATACTAATGTTACAGAATATATAATTGTCTACTAGACTAACAGGAATATTCAGTTAAGTGTTTGGACCTTTCTCGAAAATTGTAATGTGAAAACACAAACACAACCATTTTTATGTTAGCTGTTAAAACAAAATGTACATTGAGGAACCAAAAGTTATTATTGCTTTAGTTTATTATAAAGTTGATACTCTGACTCTCTGAATACGGGATATGTCTATTCAGTTTTAATCCGGTTATCAATAAACAATATTATGCAAGTTAAGGAGGATTTATGGGAATTATAGTGGCAAAGACTATCTCAAATAACCCTTTGAACCCCACAAGTCCTTCCAAAAATTGATAAAATCCCCAATGTTAAATAAATAAGCAATACTTTATCCGTACTGGCAAAACGAAAAAGCGGATGTATGGAAAAATATTTCCTTTGAATATTATTATCCCAAACACAAATGTGTGTGCAATTGTGCCCGAGTCAACTGTTCTCAAATAATTGTGAGTTAATTGTATGCAATATTGTATGAACTCGAATTATGACTAAAATGTGCGTGTTTAGGAAGGCCTTCTATCAGAGAGCTGTAGTGTGGTAGCCTATTTAATTTTTGTGTGTGAACAAACATCGTAGTATTTTCGCGCTCTTCATGGGGTAGAACATTCAAGGCTAAATAGAGCGTGACAGTCAGAAACTTTAACATTGCTGAACATGAATGAGAAAAGTATGCTGTGTGTGCAGTCTTTATATTTAGCGGAGACATTTGTATATAGTTTATTTGTATGTGTTATGTATATATATATATATATATATATATATATATATATATATATATATATATATATATATATATTATATATATATACAGTATAATATATATATATATATATATATATATATATATTGTTTTTCGGTACCAGCACCGACTGTATGTAATAACTTAGATTGCTGTCGTTACCGTATGTATGTAGTTAGTTATTATTATATTTCAGTTATGCCATTGTAATGAAGAAGTAATAGAAATAGTATTTTACTAGTTGAATACGAGTGTACTTCCTTGCTTTAGCTGAATGAAATCGTCAAAAGTTATTCAAAATGTAACGGAATTTACTCATTTGAGAATACTTTTACAGAAAAGAAGGTACTGTACATGTTTTCCGCTTCCTCTATTTAACATTTCACAGGGAAAGGGATAATTGTCTATGTTCTTTGTTTTAGACTGTAAGATGTATTGTTTATGCATGTGGATAAAATGCTGCCGCTCCGATATCGAGGGAAATATGTGATACTTCGTGTTAATTTATGAAACAGTACTTTGGTATTTCCCAAAAATAGGAGTCCGTTATTTTGTTCATAACTTAACTCATCAAGGCAAAGGTATACATCAAGCATATTATGGCCGATAGTATTTTGCATGGAAAGAAGCTCAAGTCCTACATACGTCCTTAGAAAGCATATAGAGCGAAGCCATTCCTAAGGTGTGAGAAATATTCCCCCAGTGAGAAGAACACAGGGAAGGATAGGGCGAACTCTTTTTTAATTATTTATTAAAATTGAAGGTCGAAAAGGATCTAGAGCTTCTTCAATACATTGTCAATACATATATTTGATTCTGCTTAACCATAAACAAATCCGCTCAACTAGGAAAACCCATTATAGTTAGGCTTCCAAAAAAAAAAAAAAAAAATAGCTCTTGATTTCTATTTCGGAATCAATTTGACCTGAAGAAGAGAACGGGTGATCCAGGTAGTGTCAAAGGGTGAGTGAGGCGGGGTATAAATAGGGCCTCAGCTGGCACTCCGACAAAGGTTGGGGGTGGAGGAGGAGGGGGGGGGGGGGTGACCTTGGGCGAGATAGCATTTTGGAGAGATACTACTGATGCACGTGCAGTGTGCAGGGTGAATGAATGGAAGGAAGGATGGAGGCAGAGATGTAGGATGTGAAGGAGGGAATTAGTCAAGGTTGTTATGAAGAAAGGGAAGAAGGACGAGCTGGAGGATATGTGGCAGACGGGAGGAAAGATGGATGTGAGGCTGGAGAGAATTGGAGAACAGAACATAATAGAGGCACGTTGATGGTACAAGAAGAAATTTGGGGAGGGAGGATATTAGGAAGGGATAGATGGAAAAGATAATATAACGTGATGCAGGAAGATAGGCTAGGGGTAATTTGATAAAAGAAGGTAGAAAGGAAAACTTAAATATGAACAAGGAAGAGACGGACAGAGGAAAGCAGGAAGGGAGGGAAAGATGGAAAATAGGTCATGGGGTAAATGAGGGAGGAAGGGATATGGAATACAAAAATTAAAGTTTATAAATTATAGCAAATTTGAGGAACAGTAGAGTTAGGACAGCAAGACGTTAAAAAAAAATTGGGGAAAGAAGAGAATATCTAGGAGATTAGACTGGAAGAAAATACTGTAGTTTTGAAGTATTCTAAGCGAAAAAACAAACCTTTCTTCTAATTGTAACTCCTGATTGGTTCAGTTTACATTCATCTTTCTGACAAGTAAGTTTTCCCTTATCTATCTTGACGGGCCACTCCACATAACACTGCTAACTAGCAATGTTAATTCATAATCATACTTTTGGGGTGAGAATGTCCTACCAAGATATTAATGAACGAAACATAGTAATACTTGGCATACGGTATTAGTCATTAGAAAGGAAGGGAACCAGGCAGGAAGGAAGGAGAGTCATGCTTGCAATGGAAGACATGCCAGGCAAAGTCGTCTATAGGGAGATGATTCCAGTTCTTCTTGATGTGCACCATGTTGTAAGCCTAGTCTAGTGTTCTATTTGACTTATAGTAATGTATGCCACTTCGGTTTATTAGCCTATAATATAATTCACGATAATATAACAGGCTACATTCATAGGCCCAAGAAAAGATGTAACAAATATATTAATACTTAGAGGACCATTCACTATAATTTGAAGGCAGAAGTTAGGACATGGGTTCCGCTGTAAAGAAGGTACAGGTAGCATAATGTCACCTTATAGGTTCCTGTGGTGCCAGGAAGCCAAGAGTGTGAGCTTCGGCCGGTGCTTCTCAAACACTACAGGGATAGCACGGGAAGCGACATTTACATTCCCCTCTTACCTCTCTGTTTACCTTCACCTCCACAGGCACGGTCGATAGCCTCACTGTTTCACTCTCAAGCCGCATCGACCACTGAACAAATAATGTATTTCTATTATGGATCAAATACCTCACTTTTTCAAATAACATTTAATAGATAATATTATTTGTATTAACATATTTCGATACACCTGATACAAGTTCGGTAGCCCCATGTAGCAAGAGGTGGTATGAACACTCTTCAGAGCGAGTAAAGAGCTAGTGAAGTTACTGTTAAACCACAATAAGTAGTCATATAAGGGTATTGCCCCAACTACCGTATCTGGTCTTACTCTGCTCGAAAATAATATAAAGAAAGAACCTTCCTCAATGCTTCTGTGATGTCATGAAATACCTGGGTAGAGTCTCATTATGGCATTTAAAGCATAATGTAAACGCCGATGAATTTGTGGATTTTAAGTACAGCCCCTTGGTTTTGTTTGGTGAGCTTCGGAAATCGTGATGGAGGTAGAATACTACTACTAATTTATTATCATTATTATTATTATTATTACTCTTTGTGGGAGTAAGGGCTGGCTACTGAATGAATGACTGAATTTTTTACTATTGTTATAATTATTTTATATATATTTAATAAAATACAAATAAAAACTACAGTAATACCTGTATTTTTAAAATTATAATGTAATACTGAATCGATTACACAATAGCTATAGTTATCTAGGGATATAATTTCAACACCAACATTAAATAAACATGTCCAGGAACTGTTGAATTTAAAGGAATTGTCTGTGATTTGTGAGTGTCCGGATGTCTGATGGAGATAGGATAATGATAATAACAACAACAACTACAATAACCACAACTCCAACAAAATACTGGCATCATATATATACCTCTCTAGGCGTCACATTATATCACTCCAAAGTCAAATGAAAATCCCCATGAACTGTTGAATTTAAAGTGTAGGAGGAACTGTGAATTGGTCACTTGCGAGTTTCAGGCTATAAGGAAGTAGGAGCCGTAAACATAGATATGCAATAATAATGTAGGTTTCTGATTGTTGGAAAGTATAGTGAATTTGGCTGTATGTAGCTAGTAATTCTGTTAAATAGCGAAACCTATAGCTCCAACTTCATTATAGCCTGAAACTCGTAATTTGTCAATTATGATTGTCGGAGAGTGTGATGGAGGGAGGATATTAACCCCTTATGTACCGGTGACGCCCTTTTCATTATATTCTGGCAAGCATTAGAAGATTGTATTCCTATTTAGAAGGACGTCTACCCATTAAAAGGCTGCAGACTATCTCAAATAATCTTTTTAGCAACCATAAATCTTTCCTAAGCTTCATAAAATCATCTATGTAACTGACAGTAAATATACGAGACGTTGCCGGTACTGTAAGGGTTGATAACAATAAAACAATAGTAAGTATGACAAACATCAAACAAAATACAAACTATGACGTCAATGACTATCTAAGAATCGCCTTATAACACTCCAAAAGTCATATATATATCTGCCCATGAAGTGTTGAGTTTAAGGGGACGTTATTTATTCATTAATTTACTTTTTTATTATTACTATTTTATATATTTGTTTTAGTTTGATCCCTATCCCTGTATCAAGCTTAAAAAAATAACACCCCAAAGATAAATTTGTACATTTGTCGTTAGAAACTTGTCCCGGCTGAAGGCCGGTTCCTCCCTAAATACAGGCTCGCTTTCGCTCGCCAGGAAAATATCGACACCTGACTAGGGCGAAAGGTCTTAAAATCGCCAAACTTATGAGGCAAACGTCTTAAAATCTCATAAGAATGAGGCTAAGCATGGGGGAGAAGACTGTCCAGAAGAAACAAATCTGTCCCCTTAAAGTGACGGAGCTGGCATTGATGTGTGAGTGTGATAGAGGTATAGGGGAGGTATATGGCTCCGGTAGGGCAGTAGTCATTATTATGGCCAGTGATTCTCTTTAGGACTCTTGCTATGATGAAGAAGATGGTGGGACGCTGCCGCACTAGTTTGCCTTCTTGGATATTGATTTTTGTGTTCCCTCGTTCTAAATGTCCCTTGTTTTGATTTGATAATGTAGTTTTAACACTTTCGATCTTACGTCGTTTTTACAATTACCCTCAGAAGACATTGCTTTGCTTAATATCACAAGGTTCATTAAGGGTATTAAATAGTAAAGAACATTATATTGTATTGTGTTTGTATCAGAGCAATCTGAATTTTGACTGAAAAACATGGTCTGGTAAAAGCTAGAATATTTCTCGAAAGTCGTTTTTTATTGATTGTTTTCTACTGTACTAAACTATATTACAATTGTTATTTATTTAGTAAACTTTTCTTAATTTATGTTTGAGTTTGAACATTGAATGCCATATATTTTATTGGATATCTCATATTCCACGACGAAAAAGTTCCGCTTGTAGCTAACCAATTTCTAAGCTGAACAAATCCTCTATCAGTAGCTATAAAAAGTCATATAATTTAAAGAGTTCATAGTTTCATAATGTTCATTAATACAAGAGCGACTTTGAATTTGTGAAATTGGGCAAGGAGGTGCACATGACGAATCGACTGTGTTAGCTGGAATGGGTGCTTCGACAAGGGCTGAGTAAGGCATCTTGGAGAGAGGGAAGATGGTAGGTGAAGGGTGATTCCATATTTTCCCTTCAATTTCTTTTTATCCCTCAAAGCCGAGTCTCTTTTTCTCTTACTCCGTCTTAAATTTTCACCTAAATGGCTAAAGGTTCGCTCTCCGGGGCCCGAACAAGTAAAAAATCCCTGGGAAGTTTGAGTTTACACGGTTCTTCAACAGCTTTCCTTTGCAATATTTTTCGCTTTTACTGCTCCGCGGGTCTGGGGTACCTTGCAACAGGGGCTGGGGAACTTAGTGTTAAAAGGGTGTGAAAGGGAGCACGGCAAAATAGGCAAGAGACAGATAGAAGGGAAGAAGTAAAGAAGGGTGAGTTATTGGATCATTTTGTTTGACCAGAGAGAGAGAGAGAGAGAGAGAAAGAGAGAGAGAAATGTGTAAGAAAAAGGTTAAATAAGATTTGACATAAGATATTTTTTGACAGGATGCTGAGATGAGATGAATTGGTGTTAAAAGAATATTTTTTATATTTTTGTCTAGGTGGAGTGATAGAGAAAAAAAAAATCCTTTAGGATGAATATCCTGAGCTTTAGTAGTGATATGTGTAGCGACAACCCCACTAGAGAGTACCGTACCTATGCGGCATTTTATCAAGCTACGGGAACAAAAAACGAGGTGGTCCTTGTTCAGCCCATACGTTAGAAGATGTAGTATTCTAGCGTAGGTCGATTGTATTCTTGAGTTGTACTTTTTATGTAGTTGCCCCCGCTTTTGCTCATTCCTTCAAGTGTGTTTTCCTAGCGCAGGTTTTGCTCGCTTCTGACATTTCATTATATTCCTTGAGTTTGATTTGAATGCGTAATAATACTTTTATGATTGTGTAGTTATTATGTAGATCATTTGCTCTCATTTAATACACCTAAGTATTTTCCATGTAACTACTGTACCATAAAACCCGATTTGGGAGTATATAATATGGGTAGGGCTATTGGTAACTGGGAGGAGAGGAAATATAAATGAGACACTAACTGAACGATTCTAAATCATACATTTTTGTCATTATCGCTGAGCTATTTCACCACCTGCCGTATGAATTCCTCTCTTTGCCCTCTAACAGTTTGAACCGATTCCCACATACGAAAGAGTAATCTGATACCATACATAAATAACAATGAAAGGATGTGAATTTCTATGAACTCTGTAAATACCGGTAAATATGCAAGATGAGCTGGGTGGAAAGTATACACAGAGCAGAACCTGATTTATTTGTATTTTATTCTTTTATTTAACATTTCGGGGAATAAGTAAATTACGTCCTTCCTTGTGTTTATCATCCACCTTATTCATTTGCTACCCGTACATAAACAATAGTGTATACGGTATAATAGTAATATTTTCATAAGCCCCTTATCCTAACATTCCAGGCTCGTCTTGGCGGGGTAGGAAAAGTGAGGAAGTCTCGCCCTTCTCATGGCAGAGTAAGGCGTAAATTCTTCGTTAATTATTATAGTTCAGTCTGTAGCATCAGCGGCGTACACTCCAGGACACCAAATCTGACCCCATTTGAGGCCTTGAACTGCTTGAACTCACCTCCGAATTGTAAATGCCACCTATGAGATATAATAAAGGTATTTCATTTAGTCTGAAATAGCATTGATAAGTTATGTACTAGCTGAATGACCTTGAGTATACACATATCAAATTAAGGAATGACCCAACAATTGTCGACATTCAATAAAAAATACCAATAACGCTGATGAGTTTGTAGGTCAATTTGTTACCATTGCTGATACTATGACTAATGAGAGAATATTCAATATTGACAAAATGCAGCTAAGAATTTGAATATTTGGCGTTTAATTATGTATGATGAACAGTATATTTGTTCTCAGTTCTCTAACATATAGTTCAGAAGGACCTTGGTCTAGTGTCCATGGCACTATAATAAATGTATTGTAATGCATAACCATATCAGGCAAAAAATTAATCCCTTTTGACCTATGAAAAATAATAGGATTTGTTCTGACAATATTAAGTTTTACTAAACCTAGTCAATAGTTGTATCAATCAAATGTAAAGTAAGTACCCTATCTATCACAGTTAACCCATTCTACCCGTCTGTGATTATATATGTTATTAATTCTAGATACAGCCTGATGACTTTGAGCTTTTAAATGTTTGCCTATCGGTAGCATAAATTAATTTAAGCTTTCTGCCTATAGCGACACATCGCGATTATTGTCTAGTTTCATTTGTTAATTAAAGTCGGGAGCATAACTGCATGTTAGCATACGGCATTCGTATTACGGTACCACTCTGAGGATCGATGACGCACTACTTTTCTGTTTTCTGGCAATTATTAGACGAGTTTATTCAGATTAGGAAGGGTATATGGAAGTTAGAGGGTTGATTGAGATAGTTTTTACCCATTGAATTACCACATATCCTTCCTAAGCTGCACCCAATTGTCTAATGATGGCCACAATAAAGTTATATAACGCGTCATATCCTCAAGGGGTTAAAGCGGTCATAAAAAAACACATTACTCCTATAATAGATTAGAGACATAGAGATACTTATACTATATATGAAGAGCATACAGAAACACATTACTCCTATAATAGATTAGAGACATAGAGATACTTATACTATATA
Source organism: Paralithodes platypus (assembly GCA_032716605.1). Classification (NCBI taxonomy): domain Eukaryota; kingdom Metazoa; phylum Arthropoda; class Malacostraca; order Decapoda; family Lithodidae; genus Paralithodes; species Paralithodes platypus. The sequence continues at coordinate 17,040,989 of CM064543.1, forward strand.
TGAAGGGCATACAGAAACACATTACTCCTATAATAGATTAGAGACATAGAGATACTTATACTATATATGAAGAGCATACAGAAACACATTACTCCTATAATAGATTAGAGACATAGAGATACTTATACTATATATGAAGGGCATACAGAAACACATTACTCCTATAATAGATTAGAGACAGAGATACTTATACTATATATGAAGGGCATACAGAAAGACTATATATGAAGGGAATACAGAAAGACTATATATGAAGGGCATACAGAAAGACTATATATGAAGGGCATACAGAAAGACTATATATGAAGGGCATACAGAAAGACTATATATGAAGGGAATACAGAAAGACTATATATGAAGGGCATACAGAAAGACTATATATGAAGGGCATACAGAAAGACTATATATGAAGGGCATACAGAAAGACTATATATGAAGGGCATACAGAAAGACTATATATGAAGGGCATACAGAAAGACTATATATGAAGGGCATACAGAAAGACTATATATGAAGGGCATACAGAAAGACTATATATGAAGGGCATACAGAAAGACTATATATGAAGGGCATACAGAAAGACTATATATGAAGGGCATACAGAAAGACTATATATGAAGGGCATACAGAAAGACTAACGCAGTGTGATAAACTATAAATAGGCAGGTCGATAGGTAGATAGCTGTAAAAATAGACAGTATTTCAAAGATAACCCAAAATGGTTGTAAAAACAAAATGAGAGAGAGAGAGAGAGAGAGGGGGGGGGGGGTGCTTGGGTGAGTGACAGCTTGCCATAATGATCGCCAGATGAAGGGTATGTCTATTAAAGCAAATGGTGCAGCCGCCATGACTGTTCCGCCGAGGTTATGGTGACCTTATGAACCAGATATACCAAATGAACCCTTATAGAGCTATTGGGTCAAGATATTATTACGTTATCGACACTTCTGAGTTCCAATAAATTAACAGATTCAGTTAGAAATGACTTCTCGTAAAAAAGAGCTTATATAGATTTGGGTTCTTCTTTCAGTAATTAAATGTATTTGTCCTGGCTGAAATTTAGTGAGTTTTTCTATTTATAAAACAGTCTGTTTGGGTTGAGATATTAACTTATAATAAAAACAAAAGTAATTTCAAGGATGAAATTAATCATCTTACAGTTGATAAATTTAGTTATGTCAATGATGGGTCGGTCGCTATATATAGTTTTGAAGGTAAAACAAACACAAAAACTAGGCTATATAGAGTAAAGGGGTTACGCATAGTATGGTGGATTCTTTATATGTGTCAAAATGTAAAGGCTGTGATCATGAGCTCGACCTGATCTTTGTTTTATCATTAGTTTAGTTAGTAATGTTTTCTATGCTATTTATTGTGAGTCATGATATTATCCAGTACCGACAGTTAATATCTACTACACCTTTCTTACGTAGCTAACTTTTATTTGTCGTGTTTCGTGAATTCTACCATAGCAGAAGTGGCATCGAGACAAATGAACACAATTATAATAATACATTTTGAGAATGAATAACATAACAAATTACAATACAATTAATTTTCTTTCTTACCTTTTGGAAGAAATATTGCAGCTCTCGCATTGTTATATAGACATATTTATAACAACTATTGCAATTAAATTTCTTCCTTTTGTGCCACATGTGCTACTATAGCGGTATTAACGCGAATGACTTACCAATCACTCCTCCTCAAAGCAGAAATATTACTTTTCATAGTTTATAGCCTAAGCCATCTTTCTCTGGAATTTTCTTCTCCAGAAAAACTTTCCACCATCCTTTAATCCACAATAATATATATTCAGTGGTTTCCAATTGTTCGTGAATATAAGAAACACACAAAATATCAGTACAATCAAGGTAGCTTTCCACTACCTATTACTTCCCTGGACCGATTCAATAGCACATTGAGCATAACAACTAACGGAAGAAGTGTAGAGGAACAATTAACGGCAACTGAACTACATTAAAAAGGAAAACCGAAAACAACATGAAGTATGCAACATGTCGGGTACTAAACATCCAGGTGTCCAAACAATTACCGTGGACCCGATGCAGTAACACCTTGAGTGTGACAGCTAACGGGTCCGAGTGCCCTAGTCTGGCTCTCTCTCAGTGCCAGTGGGTCAGCAGAGTGCCTTCATACCTAGGGGGAGGGCCGTCTGTAGGGGAGAGATATCATTAGCCTGGTCTTTGGAGGGGCCGTGTTGCATATCTCTACTCAATTATTTTTTATGTCACGGATAGTTTAGTTCTCTAGCTGATTTCTCGATACGTAAAGGAACAATACGAAACTACTTGGCATTTGTATCATACTAATACCCAAGATTATCTGCACGAGTATGACAGCTTGGTAGGTATTATTTAAATATTGGTAAAATTCTCCCAATAACCCCGTGTGTCAGCGTACCACCTCCACCACCACCACTATACTGTAGTGCCACGTTGAGTACAAACATGGCACCAGTCTTTCATAGCTTACACCCACACACATTCTTTCTCTCTCTCATATTTATTATCATCAAAATATAGTTATTTCGACTACATTTCAAGTTCTCAATTTTCACACATACTGTACATATATATATATATATACCGGTATATATATGTATATATATATATATATATATATATATATATATATATATATATATATATATATATATATATATATATATATATATATATATATATATCTTATTCGTTTCTGGTCTAGTCTCACATCCCTCCACCAATTCTCAGCGTTCTAGTACTACATCTCAGACTGTACTCTGTGTCTCATTCTTATGTTTTGCTCAATATGCTAAACACCATGAAAACATTATCTCGTCTACCTAGCAGCTTCACCGTGTTTTCTCTTAAGCGACGATAAATTTCCATGATAAGGAGCTGACGACGTATATATGTTTTTTTCCTAGCCCATTGTGTCTGTTGGAAGTCTAATGTTTTCCCCTCTCTACTTGTTCACTTCAGAGGCTCCTTACTTTACAGAAATGGGAAAATTGCCGATATTTTGTGTTAATTATAAACAAATGTTATTTTGTAATCAGCCAAAACATCACTGCTAGTTATGCTCATGTTACAAATTGTAGGGGCAATTTAAGCTTAAAAACGCTACGTACAGTTTATCATATATATATATATATATATATATATATATATATATATATATATATATATATATATATATATATATATATATATATATATATATATATATATGTATATGTGTGTGTGTGTGTTCAAATTGACGTTATTGGTGGTAGATTGTCCGATTAGTGATGTCTATAAATATTTGTTATTCTTCAACTTATTTGGCACACTGTCGACTTTTAGAGGAATTTCCTTTTATCCATCCGTTTTCTTTAGTACCAGGTAAATTGGTCCTCATATGTTATGTCAATTTCTTACACTACCCAGCTTTCTTTGACCCCTAAGTTGGAGAAATTCAACCAACACTTACAACTTCATAGCGATTTCAAATAAGCATGACATTTATGACGGGAGACATACAGAAGATAAGTTAGATACTAAAATTATGTTTAATATGATTTTATATGCGCACGAAACGTGTTTCTCCAATTAGTTAGAATGTCAGTTTGGAAGAGAAGCATCGTGAGCAGGATTCGAACCTACGCACTCCAGGGGTATATTTGGGAGAGTTGGGCACAGTATACACTCACTCATGGTTGAGTGGGTACGGTGCCCAACTTTCTCAAATATACCCGGAGTGAGTGGGTTCGAATCCTGGTCGGGATACCTCGCTCCCAACCTGTCCGACAATATCATTAGATAGAATTTCAGTACAATTGTGTTAGTGTTTAGTGGTATTTATATTTGCCAACGAAATTATTATTTTATTTTTATTTATGAATACTATTTTGTCCATTTTTCTCGTCGGAACATAATTAAATAGTTGGCTGTAGCCTACGCGGTGTCTGCCTAATTATATGGCAATATTTCCAGCATGCTGATTGACTTGTGCGACAGCGTTTATTAAAACCTTATTTAATTATAAATAATTACTACAAGACGAGGCATTGGACACGGTCGCAAGAGCCAATCAGCTGGAAATAATGACAAATAGGTGGTCCTTAATGTTCTCAGAGTCGCTGATATCGAGTATAGTAGTATGCTATATATTTTGTAATAATATACCGTTACTGTATCATAGACCTTATGAATAGAATCTAAGAGTTTTATCCACCATATCATTTTGCGTTTTCAGAAGAATGCGAACCTTGACAGAATATATAGGCAAGTTAATAACCCTGCCTCGTCTGTCCTCGGTTGAGTGGTTGGCAGTACACTGTGTGTGTTGGTGCAACTTGGTGCTGGCATTGTTGTCAGGCTGTGTTGGTAGGCCTATTAGGCAAGATGCGCTGGTGGTAGCAGGGTTTGGTGGTGGTAACAGAGGATAGTGGTGGTGGTGGTGGCAGGGAGTGTTTGGTAGTAGGAATATTGTGACGGTGGTGAAGGTGTCAGGAAGTTTTAATGGTAGGGCGATTGGTAAGGTATTGATGGTGGCAGGATATGTTGGTAGTAGGCAGATTGTGCAAGTAATGGTGATGGTGTTATTGATTGTTGGTATTTTGTGTTGGTGATGGTGATGATATTGCTGGTGGCGGTGGTGGCAAGGAGTGTTGGTAGTAGGCAGGGAGTGTTGGTGGTGGCAAAGGGTGGTTGTGATTACAATGTTGAAAGGGGCGTTGGTGTTGGCAGGGTGATGTCAGGAAAATATAGTTCAGTGGACTGTTCTATATGGTACTTTCAAGGCCATGCGTCAGCAGTTTTTGCCGGAAATGCTGAGGAATTTGTCTTGCGAGAGTAGGTAGTTTGTTGTTTATTGACTCTGTCCTTGAGTTCCATAAGTTAGAGACATTTGGTTTTAAGAATTATAACTAATATATGATTTTGTCTATATACTAGGAAGGATGCTTCTATATCACTTCTTTAAAACAATTAAGAAGAACGATAGACAAGGATGCTATTAGAATAAGATGTCTAAGTGTTGTTGTTTTTGTTAAACTACACTGAAAATAGAGTAACGCATAAAGCTTGGGATGTTTAAAAGCTGTATAAAGTACGGTATTATGTGAATATTTATTCTTTAGCCTATACATAAATGTATGCTTAGATATATTACGATGGATTGTCGCGTTGTAACAAATTGTAGCTGCATAATTAAAACTAAGATTACATTGTATTTGTATTTAATTAGGATATACCCACAATACTATATACAGTATTTGTAATGTATACCTACAATACTATATACAGTATTTGTAATGTATACCCACAATACTATATACAGTATTTGTAATGTATACCCACAATACTATATACAGTATTTGTAATGTATACCTACAATACTATATACAGTATTTGTAATGTATACCCACAATACTATATACAGTATTTGTAATGTATACCCACAATACTATATACAGTATTTGTAATGTATACCTACAATACTATATACAGTATTTGTAATGTATACCTACAATACTATATACAGTATTTGTAATGTATACCCACAATACTATATACAGTATTTGTAATGTATACCTACAATACTATATACAGTATTTGTAATGTATGCCTACAATACTATATACAGTATTTGTAATGTATACCCACAATACTATATACAGTATTTGTAATGTATACCCACAATACTATATACAGTATTTGTAATGTATACCTACAATACTATATACAGTATTTGTAATGTATACCTACAATACTATATACAGTATTTGTAATGTATACCTACAATACTATATACAGTATTTGTAATGTATACCTACAATACTATATACAGTATTTGTAATGTATACCCACAATACTATATACAGTATTTGTAATGTATACCTACAATACTATATACAGTATTTGTAATGTATACCTAGTCAAACATAAACATAAGTGGTAATATTGTTCGAGGCTCAGCAAGAAGGCACATCGATTGGCCACATTCACCGCCGTAAACAGTAAATCTATATTCGCTGTCTGCTCTGATATAACAGATAAGAAAATGTCAGCGAAAAGCTACCAGTCACTAAGGTGGAGAGAGAGAGAGAGAGAGTTACAGTTACACAGATACTCAGACCACACACACCTTGCGGTCCCAACTAGGTGGTCCGGCCTTAATACTACTAGACAGGGACAGTTTATAGTAGAAGAATAGGATAGTAAAGTAGAAGGCTCTCTCCCCACCCTCCGCTCCCTCCGGCTAAAAAGCCGTACCGGAAAATAGGATGAAGTGTAACCTTATGGGTCAGGAAATGCCCACAAGGAAAGTTTTTATATAGTATTGGAATAAATAAGTTTGAAAAGGAAATTACACATGCCTACTGATTAATTCATAGAGAGAGAGAGAGAGAGAGAGAGAGAAAGAGAGAGAGAGAGAGAGAGAGAGAGAGAGAGAGAGAGAGAGAGAGAGAGAGAGAGAGAATTATGGAAGTGAAGTAGTTTTTCACATCCTTGTATATACTATTTTGTGCTACATGTACTCGAATTACATATGGGAATATGTATTTTGTTGGCTGTACATTGACAGTAAAATTATTAGATAGTAAGCTTCTCCATTTTATTACCATATATAAATTGTTGAGGTATTTGACTTGGGAGTTAAAAGAATTCGAAGCATACAACAGTATCATTATTATTCTGTCGCTGAATACTGAGTAAACTACTTGGATTCGCTGTACTTACATACATTGTCTAGTGTTTACGAGGGAAATAATGTAGACATTTTGAATTATTCATGTCCGGCTCATACAAAATCCACCAAAAGAATGACAATCCCTGAACACAGAACTAAAACAAAGTCTAGTACATAGCAAGTAATGCGTGACCCTCTCGCTTGATGTTCTATCTTATATACGACTTTGATAACAAACCTTACCATAATATTATGTATTAGTGAGAGAAAAAAAGTAGAAATATATATCAGCCTTTACGAAACTGGGTGCTACAAAATTATCTTTAATAAATCAGCACTCAATTCCTTAGTATTTGTATTAGTTCACCCTTCTCTCATGTTCATGAATACGGCCCTTAACCTAACAACTATGACGTTCCTTCCGGAATATATGCATGGAAGGCAGCTGGGACTGCCAGTTTGCCTCAAGCAGACCCAGGAAGCACATCTATGTCGCGCTCGTTCGTAGGCATCCGCCACCTCTCCTGTCACAATAATACGTATTTTCCCTGGATATTTGCTCTTTACGCCTATTTTCTGGTTCTACAATGTTCACATGTTCATTATACAAGTAAAATATGCACATATGCAGCAGTAATATTGTTTTATATGGTAAATATAACTAATTTTGTCTGATTTCGTCTTGCACTGGTGGGCATTTCAAAAACATAATTGATGCATTCTTTGGGTTAAAGACCCACTGACATCAAATTTCATCTCTTATTTTGTTTCTTTAATTGATTTGGTAGACAATGAAGAATATATACCTAAGGAACAGGCACCTTACAGTACATCTATTACCGGTAGTTAGTTCAGTAAAAATTGGTGAATAATTAACGACAGGAGTGGCCATTAGGAGGCAAAACTAGACCAAATGCATTATAAGCCAGGATTCATAAAAATTGGTCTAATGCCCAAAATAATAACTAATCTATTAGTTATTGATGCAAGATTTGGTATTTTTTATATATTTATTAGTATGTTGAGATCAATTTCAAATTATCACATAGTATTTTGCTCAGAACAATATAATGATTGGTTCATCATTACTCATTGATTCGTGATAACTATATCAGGTACTCTTCTCTTAAATAGTTTGATTTAGTATATTAGCTAATGTAGGGCGTATTTAGCTGTGAGAGTTATATTTTTTAGGTGTTTATATTTGAATAGTGCGGAATCCACAAGTCTAAAGGTTAGTTTTTTTGTGTCAGTTGTCATTTAAGGGAGTACCACACGAGAGTCTTCATCATCAGTTTAAGGTGGCCATATATTCCTGAGATCTTATGCACTGGTATCGGAAACTAAGCTGAAGATAGATGAGCTTAGGTGGAAGAATTACTTAAACAGTTCACCTCATAAGCTGTCAAACCTGTGTTGACGATAACAATAGAGGGAAAAAGCGATCGTGTGATAACCCTTCACATAACTAAGAATAAGCTGCAAATTAGAATAACCCTGTTACGCCAGCATATGTGTGAGAGCCACTTCAGATTGAGCTAAGCGAAGCCTTTTTACCTATCAGTGGATTTGACAACCCCTTCATATAGAGCAGAGATAATACCACTCTGTACGTTATGCTAGATACATTCAGCTGATTTTATTCAAAATAGGACCAATATCTAATAAAATATAGGAAAAACCCAATTTCAGCTAACCCTTCTTCTCAAACAGAAAATAGTACAACGTACAATACAATCGTCAGGCGTAACTGATATACAATCATTAAAGGCAACACCTGAGTGAAAGTGTAAAACACTTTGCATGCGAAGAAAGCTGTCTCTTACTTAAGGAACACTACCGTCGTCTAGGGTAAATTATATACAATGGCAAAAATGTCATCTGATTGTAAAAAGTTAAAATCATAGCATTATAAGGCGGCCAGTTAGATAAGAGCCTTGAGAAGTGCGAGGCTTAGCGAACTCTGCCACTGACCAATGACTCAATTACTGTATGTAAATTGTAGAGGTGGCCGGGTTAGTTCGGCTGTCGTGAAGTTGGATCAGAGTCATTTGTCGCGCTCGGGTTGACTGGAGCCTGTTTTTTTGGGAAGGAGGTTGTTCGGTTAAATTATGTACAGTAGTTCACTTACAACTTTGATGAACACTAAAAAGGATAATTATTTGTATAATTTCGAACGTATACAGCATTTTCTTGATCATTTTCGGAGGATTTCAAACACTAATGACTGCTTGGTTTGATTTCAATTGAATTGATTATTATAATTGTTTTTATCTTTAACCCCTTCTGTGCCGTCGACATCCTTTTTTATTTTATGTTGGCTATAATTAATCAATTGTATTCAGTTTAGGAAGGATTTCTAGCAATTATAAGGCTTCTAATGATCTCGATCAACCCTTTTAGCTACCACAGATCCTTCCTAAGCGGCATAAAATCGTCTAAGTATAGCTAGAATAAAGTATAACAGACGTTGCTCGTACAGAAAGGGTTAAGCTTTATTTGTAAGTGAACTGTTCAGTCAAGTTTACCTCATGTGTTTTTTCTTCATCTATATGTGTACTGTAGTAGTTACTCGAGGCCATTTTGACTTGGCTTGTGGAGCAATTATTCATTGTATGTTGGTGGTATTTGCTCCTTCGTAATAAATCAATTCAGCGTATAGATTTATATTTGTTTTATATTTTGTATAAGGTATATCTGTAACATAAACAAAATATATATTAATTATAATAATATATACACAATTATTCCCAACACTAACACCTATGGCAACAGATTACCAAAGTTGTCTTGTCGTCTGGTGTAACGTAAACGACATTCACCTTATTCATCATTGTCACCTTCACACACAAACCCCATGGATGACAGACCCGTGAAACTCTTCCCTCACCGTGTGCTATGTGTGTGTGTGTGTGTGCGTGTGTGTGTTTGTGTGTGTGTATGTGTGCATGAATGTGTGTGTGTGTGCGTGTGTGTGTGTGCGTGTGCTAAATGTGTCAGTTGCATTTTAAGTTTGCACTCGAAGTTGACGCAAATAACCTACACTAGTAGCTCGGTGGCGTAGAATACCCCCCCCCCCACACTCCTCTGACCCCCCCCCCCCCCCCCCCCCCATACACACACGCATACATACATACACACACAGAGACACACAAACCATAGGATTTAACGGTAGACATACACATGCTCACAAACTGAGAGAGAGAGAGAAAGAGAGAGAGAGAGAGAGAGCACCCTTAGATTTATATATGGGATTGGAGAGAGTATAGTATAAGAAAGTCACAAGCCTGCCAGCTGAACCCCTCCTCTCTAGCCTACCTCCTGTATCCCCCTCCCCCCCCCCCCCTCTCCCTCCCACCATACCGTAGTAGAGGCTGAAGGGGGATCTACTATCTGGTCCTGATGGGGTGGTAGTAGATGGAGTTGACAGTATCGGAAACTAGCTATAGTAGATAACACGGACAAAAATAGCTACATTGACTAAAGTCATTGTAGCTACTTTTGTTTTTGTTTACTGTTGAAGGTGGTGAAATAATGTTGATGGAAACGAAGATTATAATACGGTTCTTGTTATTGAACTAGTGATAGACTTTTACTGAGTTTAAAGAAATCTCATCAGTAAACATAACTAACTCAATCACAGTGAGCTATGATAATAAATACTGTAAAGCTGTATGTAGAGAAGTTATTGCGCAGAAGAGAGATAGAGATCGCAAGGATTACAAGGATCTCAACGACGAAAGAATGTGTGTAGCAAAAGATTATTGGCACAGTAGCGTCAAATATTCCAAGAACTGTAGGCAGAGTAGAGTAAAGGACAGTAATGGGTGATACAACTATTCTAAAGATATTATTTGAATGTAGAAAACAATGTAAATATATATTAATTATATATAAAGTAGACGTGCCGTTTTGCCCAAAATCAAAACGGCATACCCAACTCTGCGATGGGTTACCATCATCACTACTAATACCATCATCAATCACAATCAACATAATCACTACTACTGCCATCATCACTACAACTGCCACAATTATCACGAGTACTGTCATCATCACCATTACTATGATCATCATCACTACTACAATTATAATCATCACTACTACTCTCACCATCATCACAGTCCATTGTCACTAGCATCTTAATCACTACTATCATCATTGATACTACAACTATCAACCATCATTACTAATATCATCACCACCATCTTACAATCATCATTACTACTGTTAACATCATTTATCCTACTGTCACCATCATCACTACTACTGCCATCATCACCATTACTATGATCTTCATCACCATAACTATTGTCATCATCACTACAAATTTCACCATCCTCACTACTACTCACCATCATCACTAATACTCACACCATCGTCACTACCATCATCACTACTGTCATTATTATCACTACAACTATCATCATTACTTGTCACCATCATCACTACTATTATGACCATCATTACTACTACTATTACTGTCACCATCATATCTACTATTGTCACCATCATATCTACTACTGTCATCATCATCACTACTGTCATCATCATCAATACAATTACAACCATCATCACTACTATTATCACCATTATCACTACTATCACCATAAATCCAAATATTACTACCATCACTTCTAATGCCAACTAAACTAACTTAACCTAGCAAATACGTAGCGAGATGTTTTCGTTCCCAGAACGCCATCAATGCTGGGGGGGGGGGGTGTCCGAGAGGTGGGGGGGGGGGTAAAACCATATTTTGGACCTAAAATCATAACTATTGCATACATTAAACAAAATCTTTTTTGCTGACGTTCGCATTCACGCAACAAATGTTCGTGTGAAATTTGGTGAAAATCCGTCCAACGGTCTAGGAGGAGTTCCGAGACAGACTGACAACGACGACGACGACGAGACTTTTTTTTTGTGTGGTACCCACTATACGGGGGGGGGGGGGGGGGGCGATACCAAACTCTGCTTACGCAGAGTTGATTATTACAATCATCACTACTAGTCTCACCATCATCACTACTACTCTCACCATTGTCACTACCATCTTAATCACGACTATCATCATCATTGATACTACACCTATCAACCATCATTACTACTATCATCAATGGCGATGGGCTGGTCTATCAGAGTGAGACCTGAGCGATCTCTGCCATACCCATAGCTTACTCTGACTGCTCTTTTTACTTATATATTTTCTAGATCTCAAGTGACGGCGTCTCTTCCGTGGATTGACCTCCCAATCTACCAAGATTAGAAGCTAAAGCGTCACATTATTCCTTTGCCCCTCAACTTTCTCTTCATAATTGCTGAGGGGCACAGGGCCCTGGGTGGGGCTTTGGTTTCCCGGGCGTTTACGCACCCTCTCAGCTCCCCGCCATGGAGTGGCTTCGGTCACCCAGGCTTTATTGTGGTCGGCAGGTAGGGTTCTGTGGGGGCGCTCGATTATGGCCTTGGCCTTACTCGGGGCCTTGGGGCTGTTCGGCCAGGCAGCTTGGGGAACAACAACAACAACAACAACTACTATCATCACCACCATCTTACAATCATCATTACTACTACTATAACCATCATCATTACTACTGTCACAAGTATTACCATCATGTATCCTACTATCACCATCATCAATACTACTGCCATCATCACAACTATTTTCATCATCACTACAACTTTCACCATCATCACTACTACTTACCATCATCAATAATACTCACTACCATCATCACTACTGTCATCATTATAACTACAACTATCATCATTACTTGTCACCATCATCACTACTATTATGACCATCATCACTACTACTAGTATTGTCACCATCTTAATTATCTACTAATGTCACCATCTTATCTACTACTATCATCATCATCAATACAAATACAACCATCATCACTACTATTATCACCATCATCACTACTATCACCATCAATCCCACTATTACTACCATCACTTCTAATGCCAACTAAACTAACTTAACCTAGCAAATGCAGAGCGAGCTGTTTTCGCCCCCAGAAAGAATGCGTTCTTAGCTCACACACTAAAAACGCCATCATAGCTGGGGGGGGGGGGGGGGTGTTGTTCCGGGAAGGGGGGACTGGGGGGGAGGGGGTAAAACCATATTTTGGACCTAAAATCATAACTATTACATAAATTCAAAAAATCTTTTTTGACTGACGTTCGCATTCACGCAACAAATGTTTGTGTGAAATTTGGTGAAAATCCGTAGAAACGGTCTAGGAGGAGTTCCAAGACAGACGGACGACGACGACGACGACAGACATTTTTTTCGTGTGGTACCCACTATACGGGGGGGGGGGGGGGGGCGATACCAAACTCTGGTTACGCAGAATTAATAATTATAAATGTATTATATATAACTATATATATGTTTCAGTTTCATTCAGCATATACATGTGTATGTGTGTAAGAGAGAGAGAGAGAGAATGTGTAATTGTGTTGGTGCGTGTGTTCGTCACTGGTTATGTCAGAGTACATTTAATATTTATCTTGATGTTTTAAGGTGATAGACCCGTGAATTTCGGCCTACATATAACGGTACCGTACTTGAAAGAACTTTTAATGCTCAGTGCCTAGATGTTTTTTCTTAATTTGCAGGGGGGCGACAAACTAGAGTGGAGTTTGGGCGTTAACAGCACTTAACCATTTCAATACATACAATCTATATTATATTCCATGTATCAACTTATTTTATTTAGTTTAATATGTTAATACAGATTTGCTGAGTCAAGGAGTTTTAATCAATGTTATTTAAGTCTTATCAATAATTTTCGTTAATTTGGATTATTTTTTAATATTATATTCACGGTATTGGGAAATGTCAACACTTTAGACGTTGGATATCCTCGCCTATGGTTGTTACAAAAGTGGTGTTGATACAATCCCTCGGCTAATTCATTTATCGTAATGCAAAAGGGTAGTATGAGGTTTATATGTCAACTATCCAAGTATAACCTGTTTAAGGGTGGAAAATCACAAACGTACAACATTAACACGTAATTGAGCACCTTACACTTTCCTTGATAACTGAATGTGACGACAGTAATAGAAAGTCTCCTCAAAGCAGTAATACTTAGGTTAGGATGCACACAAAAAGTCTATAAAGGCAAAAAGAAAGATGTGGGCCAAATAGAGAGTGAGAGAGTGAGAGTGGGAGAGAGAGGGGGGGGGGTGTAGGTAGATAGATAGATAGATAGATAGATAGAGAGAGAGAGTGGGATAGAGTGAGAGTGAGGAGGGGGCGTGTTTGTGTGTGTGTTCCTCCTCTGTTTATGTTTGGCTGCTAAACTTAGTGACTTGGGTAATGGTGGGTAAGAGGGAGAGGAGAGAAAAAGATTGGCGAGGAGAGAGAGAGTTTGAGAGAGAGAGAGAGAGTGTGAGAGAGATGGGGAGAGGGGACTGGGTGAGAGGAAGGAATGTAGGTGAGGGGAGAGTGTGACAGGAGCCAGAGTAGAAAGGCACGGGGGAGGTGGGGGGTATGTCTCTACACACACGCACTTACACACACGTACTTTTAATCATGTACACATACAGCACCCATATGCACGCGCATACTCAAATGTCTGTACACACACACGAACACACACACACGGATAAATAATGTTTTCTTGGATATTTACAATTATCATGTTTAGAAATATATAAAAATAGTTTGCAATGACTAAGTTTTTGGATAAAAGAACTTCGTGTAGATCCCAATATATAAATTAACATATATAATTAACTTAATAACCAGTGTAAACAAAGAAGCACATTAGGAATGAATAATGTATGATCCTTTGCATTCATTGATAACTGTCTCTACATTCATGCTACTTCCAAAGTAAAAAAAAAACATAAAATATAAAAATTATACTACCAAAGAGAAAGGTATACCTTAAAACATATTCTTAGTATACCAAATGTATCCGTGCTCATAATTCACACTGATACACGTGCAGTCTTGTAACTTAATTAATTACATTTTGCTACACCTTCGCCATAATTTTCGGGGTTAAAAATGTCGTTGGTAAAATCAAAGTCACTTTTCATTTTCGGCACACCTTTGCCTTTATTTGTCGGATTAAAAACTAGTTTCGATATTTGTGCGCAAGTGTCTTTGTGTTTAAGGTTGAAAAGTCTGTATGTTCGGTATTCGATAAAAAAAAAAAAAAAATCAATGATAGGGTTTAAAACTTCGTGAGTAGAGTTCAGAGCGAATTATGTGTATCCCTCCCTTCTGGCTGCAGCCTCCCAACTACTGGCTTCCCTCATGACCACCTGAGATCAAGTGATATAATGACTCGGGATTATGAGCTATAAGAGCCATTAACTGATTGCTCGGGGCTGCTGCTTCTGCTGCTGGTCAGGGGTACGAGTCAGGAAGCAGCTGGAGGGGGTGGTAGAGCAAGGAGAGAGTCTTGGGGATGATGGGAGGATGTGGGAGGGAGTCTGGGTTATAAGAGAGAAAATTAGTTGGATGAATGATGGGGGTATGATAAATAAGACAAAGTCAGAGGGATGAGGTTGGGAAATACGAAGCGACTGGGTGAGTTTGGGAGGCACAGGAGGGAGTCTGAGGGATAATGAAGGTAGTTGGTAGTATGACGATATGATTTTTGAGCAAGGAAACGTCGTCAGGGATTGAGACAAAATAAATAGGGGAATTCATGGGATGTGAGAGTAAGATTAAAGAATGAAGAGATTTGTTATGAACCTGAGAAGAAGAGTGAGGTAAAGGAATCAGGAAGGATGATAAACAGGTTAGTATCATGATGGCGTGTATCATAAGGACGATTGAGCGAATTATGATCGAAACAGGGTATGGCATTGGTGAAGTGTATTATAGTTGTGAAACAAAAAGCGAATTAGAAAGTCCGAAAGAAAGGATAAACTATGTTAACGAACTGACATATGACTACAAAGGCAATAGACAAATTCGTTAGCAGTTAAGTGTGATAGGGGAAGAGTGGTGGAGTGGTCTTGCCACTGGCCTGGTAATCCAATGGTCCCGGGTTTGAATCCCGATATATTAATGGGAAGATATTATTGGGATGGAATTTGTGCTGTACCTAGTATCAGTGCATTACCACAAAGCCCACCGAAACGCCAACAAAATACCCTCATTGTTCCCTGATTAAATAGCACTGTATGAATATTCCCATATTCAAAATATGCTACAGGGGGGCAATGCCTAGTGAGTTAATTGCTCAGTAGGTGGCGTTCTGAGAGTGAGGGTCCGAGTATAGGTGGTGAGACAGTGAATCACGAAGGCGAAACAGCTTCAGATGATGGGGCTGCTTCGGGCTGTGAGTGCTTCAATTGTCTCACTCCCTAGACTGGAACAAGACCTCACAGGCCTCACCGTGTTGAGTGGTTGGATGTGCAGGGGAGGGTCTGTACGCCGCCACATTCCTTACCCTCTGCGCATGCGTGAAAATGTAAGCCCCCCCCTTGGCCCCGTCCACTGCCCAAAATGTACAAATATTATATTACATTAGATTAACCTAACTTAACTTAACCTAACCTAACCTAACCTAACCCTAATATAATATAATATAATATAACATAACACAAATAACAAAATAAAAATATAAAAATACACTAAATCCGAGTGGGATCGAACACTGGTTTTCTCAGTGTAGGGCGGGAGCTCTACTGACTGAGCTACAGAGCGACCTGGCAGTAACTGTTTGAAGGCTATATTTAAACGCGGGAAACTCGGGGCGGGGCCAAGGGAGGCTTACATTTTCGCGCATGCGCAAGGGGTAAGGATTCTGGCGGTGTACATCCCCTTCCGATGTGCAGGCTCTCAGCCTATGCCCGAGAGGGAGTAGTTGGAATACATAAAAAAAAAAAAAACATAAACACAAAAGAAAAAACGTGAACATGCCTCTGGAGGGTGACTGGCAGAAACGTCAGAGGGATGGAGAGACGAGTTAGAAGGATGGAGAGGCGAGGTAGAAATCAAGGTAGTACGTTTGGAGGAGAAGATTGCTTGGTCAGACTTGGAATGTAGGGTGATATAATGTGTAGGGGAGCTAGAGAGAGAGTTAGCGGAACAAAAATGGCCAAGAAAGGCGAGAAATGTCTTGGAATTATGGATTAGCTTGCTGTCCTAGAATTTATGGAACCGCAATATTTCATTAAGTATACATCTTAATTCACGAAGAAAATTCACGTAGCAAATTTCCGGAAGAATGTCGTTATTTTGGCCTTTAAATTCAGTTATTTTGTTTTCTAATTTCATATTAGCTTCTTGGTTCACTGTTGTTTAGACGACTTGCTTGTATCTGCGCTTTATTATTATATATTTTATATTGCCCTGCCCATTCTCGGTCAAGGCTCATTTCAAACGTCCTATCATTTTCTGAATTTACAACAAAATATGGTAGGCTGTACAATGCATATAGCCTATTACTCTACAGTATAGTTAAGCGAAATTTCCTAATGTTTAACCTAGGTCTAAATTACTTGATCCTCTTACTCTGCCCCTTGTCCTTGTTTCTTCTATTATCTGAAATATATCTTCACATACTTACCTATCATATTTTTCCTTAATTATCTTAAAAGTCTATCATATCTCTCCTGGTTCTCATATATGTCAGTGAAGGAATATCTAGTTGTATCAGTCTTTCCTTATAGGATAGACCTTTCAAAGAGGGCACCATTTTCGTAGCTCTTCTCTGCACGTTTTCCACTGCACCAATATCCCTGATTTTGAGTGGATGCCAAATCTAATTTGCGTATTGCGTAACTTAACTCACCATTCTATTTGCACTGTATATTTTATCTGCCAAATGCCTTCTGAAGTTTAGCTCCGAGTCTATCACCGCTCCTAGATCCTTCTCACAATTTATATATTTCATTTTTCCATGCAATTCATAGTATAGGTCTTCTTCCTGTGATTTATCTATTCTCTTCCGAATACACATATCAGGATGAAAAACCAACTGCCATGTTTCTGACCACCTTTTCATCTCAGTTTTATCTTCCTGTATATTTTTACAATCTTCAATATTTGCTATCCTTCTAAATATTTGTTGTCTCATCCGCATATACGTAGTACATGTTACTGCCATTCTTAAAAGACTCTGGCAAATAATTAATATACAGTAGCGGTATATAACAAAAAAATAGGGGTCAGAACTGATCCTTGGGGTACCCCACTAGATACACTACCTCCTCCCATGATGAAGTCTCCCCAATCATCGCTACCCTATGTGTCCTAAGTTAAGTTGTCATTAAGTGCATCACACAATTATTATCTTAGTAATGTTTGAAGGTGACTATAAGGCATTGCTAAGAATGCCTCTACAAAACTGGGACTCCTGTACAGAGTTCGAGAATTCTTCACTGACGAGCAGTTGGCCGTGATATATAAAAGTCATGTGCGTTCTCAGATGGATTACTGTTCACCTCTGTGGGGTGGAAGTGGAGTGGTTGCATTGAGGCAGTTGGACAAAATTCAAAATAAAGCTATTAGATTAATCAATAACCCTGCAATCACACAGGACCTTCCTACATTATCCATACGAAGAAACGTTGCATCCCTTGCATTATTCTACAGATATTTTCACAGCAATTGTTCCGAGGAACTTGCTTCAATTGTGCCGCCTCTCCACATCTTTCCGCGTAGAACTAGGGCAGCTGAGAGCGCCCATGAATTTACACTTTCTCCTCCACAATGCAGAACTTCTGCTTATCAGAATTCATTTATCCCCAGAGCTACTACTCTTTGGAATTCACTTCCCTCGAATTGCTTTCCACAAACTTACAATCTGCAAATGTTTAAATCCAGTTGTTACAAACATTTTATGAATGGAGGATGCCTTTAGGCACATGGACCTTTTTGTTTTATCTGTGTTTTTCCTTCCTCCGTTCATTGTCTCTTTAAAAAAAAAAAAAAAAAAAAAAAAGCTATACCTGAGTTTCCAAAAGGGCAAAATTGGCCTGACTTTAGTATCATATTATCAATAGCACTGGGAGTCCAGGATATGGTGTTCTGTGTAGGTAAGGAGCAGGTGAGAGGGTTGGAGGCATCTGCACACCAGATCCACCTCTGCACGATCGACACCGAGCGAATGGGATTATTTATATATATATATATATATATATATATATATATATATATATATATATATATATTTATATATATTTATATAGGCATAGGCTGAGAGCTTGTACATTCTACCGCTCAACACTGTGAAGCCCATGAGGTCTCGTTCCAGTCTAGTGAGTGAGACATGTGAAGTACCCACCCACGGCTTGAAGAAGCCCCATCTCTGAAGCTGCTTCGCCTCTGTGCTTCACCGTCCTACCCCATAGACTCGGACCCTCACTTTCAGAATGCCACCTATTGAGCAATTAACTCACTAGGCATTGCCCCCCCTGTAGGACATTTTTGAGTATGGGAATATTCATACAGTGCTATTTAATCAGGGAACAATGAGGGTATTTTTTGGCGTTTCGGTGGGCTTTCTGGTAATTCACTGATACTAGGTACTGCACAAGTTCCATCCCAATAATATCTTCCCATTGACATATCGGGATTCGAACCCTGGTTCCTTGGATTATTAGTCTAGAGGCAAGACCACAACACCACACCTCCCTTTATTTAGAGGCATGAATTTATTTAGTTAAGCATTTTAAGGCCTGTCGTCTTATTCAGGTATCAATTGTTTTCCTGGTGAATGATAGCGAGGCGGCAAAGTAGGAGAAACCAGCTTTTGGCTTGGAAATTGTACAAAGCTAACTTTAGATGAGAGTTCTGAGGTGTGGGAGGGTAGCTTGACGTGGGGTCGAGGGATGGAGGCGTATTTTATCTTCAAAATAGTCTTGGGGGTATACCGGTATATAATAATTGCTAAACAATAAAAAAAAAAAAAAAAAAAATGAAATATATAATGATAAATACAATAGAACAGTGATAAACATTCGAGGATCGGGTGTTCTGGTCAGGTAAGAGGGCTGGAGGCAGCTGCACAGGTGGTGTGTCTTCATTACAACCTGCCCCACCGCTGTACGGGAATCACAAACACTCCGGGAAAGGTGCAGTAATAGTAGTAGTAGTAGTAGTAGTAGTAGTAGTAGTAGCAGTGGGTTTGGTAGGAGGTGGGTCGGTTTGTGGAAGAGGGGAAACGCAAGGGTCATAAAATCAAATCTTATTCTCGGCATTACTTTGTGAAATTGTATTGGTACACTAATAGTGATATCCTATATCCTAGTAAAAAGGTAATTATTATGTTTGTTAGCAAATAATTTTTTTTTTTTTTTTTATGTAGTTATTATTGTAATACGTATTATTTCCTTTATCTAAATGAGAACCCTCGCACTCATTATTATTCCACCCTTTTCCTAGATTTTTCCTAGATATTAGCAGGAAGTTGCAAGTGCTGCTTGATAATAATATGCGTCATGGAGATCTAGAGTAATCTCAAACTATAGCTATGCTTACCTCTTTCAAAGAAAACCCTTGCGAGTTCCTGGTGAAGAGCGAACAAAATTCTTGGAAGTGAACTATTTCCCTGCATATAACTAGGATCGATTATTTACAATTTGTATGTAGCCGACTTTCACCATCTTTCTTTATGATAGATGTGGTGAATGAATGAGCCTTATGAAAGTAATATACTAATGCAAATTATACTAGTTTGATTGGTACTTATGGAAGAGAAACATTATAAATGGGAATGATGCATTGAGCAAATTAATTAAATCCTCAATCTTTAGTATTTGGTTGATGCTTGAAAATATTCGGATGTAAAACATTAGTATGAGATTGATCAATTAGTCATATTTTTAGAATGGTATTTACAATGTGAACACTTGTTAAAGATATAATGACAGGTTCAAAATGTTAGTGTTCGTCGCTTTCACGGTAAAAGAGCGAAGTGACAAAGAGGAAATGAGAGAAGAGAGAACGAGTAATAGTAAATGGGAAGTGAGGTGTGGGAGAAAAAGGGGAGACGAGAGCTTGAGGTGAAAATGGCAAGAATATAACATAAAGAGGTAAGGGAGAGAGATTAAGAGGAAACATAAGATGAGAGTAGAAGGAAGAGGAAGATAAAGAACAAACGAGAAGTAAGGGTAGGATAAAAACAGGATATACGGTGAGAGAGTGGGAGAAAAGAGCGATATGAGAAGATAGAGTGCGTAAGGACTAAGAAATGAGAAGGGAGAGAGTTCATGGACTAGAATAATGTGCATGTTTGTGCTGGTACGTGCGTGAAGAAGAGGAGTGAGGTGAGTAGGCAAGTGGCTGTTTGGGTGTGATGGAGAGAGAGAGAGAGAGGTGATAGGGAGGAAGAGGGAATAGGGACTGGGGGGGGGGTGGGGGGGTGCAGCGTAATGTGGTGCATATTATGAAACACTAAATATTGTATAAGAGACTCTATGATGTATTGCCAACACCAATGATTTTTAATTCTTTCCTATCATTGTATCTGCCTTTTCAGGTCGTAATTACATCTTCATAATAATTGTTCTACCAATCTATAGCGGCGTTTATATCGTGTTGTTCAGTAAAAATACCTTTTCGCGCTTTTTCCTTAACTTCAATTTTATATCAACACAATAATTTGCGTTGATGTTTTATTAAATACAAAAACAGTAATATGAAATTGCTACATTTCTAAATAAGTCCATCAATTCCAGTATCCTTATGAGAACCTACGTTACGTGGAAGCTAATACTTTGTATCACAATGTTGGTAATTAGTTATCGTTATTGCTAATAACTTACTGCTGATGTTTGTTTCTCAATCATTATCAATTTAACCCACTGAGCACCAGCTGATTTATAGACAACGAGGGATATGCAGGTTGTCATATTTGTTTTTCTTCCTGAAAACACATGCGATGGGTTAGTAATGAAGGAAAAAACCACAAAAACACGCTCACCTAGGCCATTTAGGGGTCGTGCGGGGCGACGGAAAGTCGCAATTAACATAGGGAAATGGGTAGGCATAATACTGGAAAATCACTCCAGCGCGCACCCACACGCACGCGGCTGGACTTGAGGTTTTTCAACCATCGGTATTGTTGTGTGGGATACTAAAACAGTTCCCATACAAATCGGAACCCTCTAGGTGCCATAGGACGAGAGTAATTTAGCCGGACGCAACCGTTGCGTTGCTGCGGTTGAACTTTACATACATAGGCGACATAGGCGACGCATAGCGTGTCGCTGGGGTCCAGTGGGTTAAATAGAAACATTAGTACACTGAGAATTTTTTTATTTATATTTTGTGGAATTAGGCTAATTTTTCAATAGGTATTATACCATCTTTAAATTAACTATATTATCGTTTTCTCTCAATGTAAACAACTGAACTAGTTTCCAAAATAAAACATTATTATAATCCCAATTTAAATTTTTAGTTCAGTTCAATTTGTTACAGGTTCGTAAAAACCTAGCTTTAGGCAGTGCGATGTGAAGGGATCGCGTTTAATGTATACAATCTACTGTACTTTCATTGGTCTTGTATCTATCCTATAACCTGTTTTATCAGGATTATCTTACATCTTAAAATCTGATGTTATTAATAATCTTGAATCGTCCCTTCACATTACCCTAAGACCTGCTAGTTAGTTATTAATAACGAAAAACTACATTAATCAGTAGCACTACCCAATTAATATTATAACATGCCAGCAATATTTCCAGATATTAAAAGAAATATATTAATAATTATATTTTAGCTATATATATATATATATATATATATGTGTGTGTGTGTGTGTGTGTGTGTGTGTGTAGTAATAATAATAATAAATAATATTAACACTCAACGAGCGGCTAGGTTAGTAACTTCTACTACCTGCCAAGCGGGCAGATTTACCCTAAACGAGCTTCATTCCATGCTCTTTTTCATGCATAAACAAGAGCCAGAGCGTAATACAATTATGTATCCGTGAAAGGGCGTTAATTGAGCTTTCCAATGACACCTGAACCATCCTTCTTCGACCATGGGTTGTCTTGCAACAATCGTGCAACACGAAGGAAAAAACCCTAAAATACGGTAATTTCCTTACATATTTCCCTGTCTAGGGAAGCAGTGGATGTGGATGAGTGTGGAGGTGGGACCAGTCGCGGTACGGCAGCCGTGCCGAATGGTCAGAGCCAACCCACACTCCTCCCACCACTCGGACTCTCTCTCAGAGCCGATTATGTGCTCAACATCGCACTGGACTTAAGTCGGGCCCCGCTCTTTAGTCCTTGGTTCTCTTGACCGCCTTAAGTCGGGCGCCGCCAAAGAGGGGTTAATAATATTTGTCGGTTTATTTTTCATTGCAGCCCTGAGGCTGAAAATTTACAGAGTTTTTCTTAAACCTAGGTACAGTACAATACTTATTCTACCTTAACTACGAGGTCACATGCGACCTTTGGAGATCATAAGGTATCTGTCTTCCCATCAAGTACATACGCAGATGCACTTTGTATTGGTGAGAAGATGTGTAGGTTAACACAGGCTGATAGCAGCTTGGTTAGGGAGGAACCACGATACAATGTTCTCCGTCGCAATGGCCGAAAAAACCTTTAGGATTCTGATGGAGGCTCGAACCCTTGCCCCACGGTCAGCGCGAGACCAAAGTACAGCGCCTTAAACCACAGGACTACAACGACCCGTGCGTGTGTGTGTGTCTGTGTAGGGGTTCTAGGATTCTAGCCTCACTCCAATATAGCTGTATGACATACCACATGACCTGGGGACTTTCCAGCAACGTGACTTAGGTGGTGTGATGTGTGACAAAGGGATATTGGTCAGTCTGACACAGGGATTTAATGAGTCTGTGATGACCGCAAAGTGACCTCCGTGTCGCCGGCTACTAACAGGGGTGGATAGTCACCTACTAACATACATATGACATTAGTAAATCCACTGCAACATATTACCTAAACCTATAATATCGGCGTAGACCTAATACCGAATGTAACAAACCAATGGGTAGGTTAAATCTTTATTTTATATTCTAGTGATTAAATTAACATTGAACAACTATCAAGTTAAAATTAGCACTGGGCCATTTGGAGCTCTTTCCGGGTATACAGTTTACAGTTACCAAAACATGAACATGGTGCATGAACCTGAATAGAGATGGCCATCTTAATTATTATTTGAAGGTGCACTGATTAGTTTACCTTTTTGTGATAATATTGTGAAGAGTGCATAATACCATTAATTGATACTAATATTGTGTATCATCCCGATAGTGTGGCAATAAAACTATGAGCCAGCCACAGCATTTGTCCCAGGTTCATGTCTCGGCAACTGTACACTCACCTCCGGGTCTTCAGTCCCTTTGATTCATATAAGCGATACGAAAAAAAAGTTCCTAGACCCCCAACGAGAGGCGGGGAGTGAGTATATTATACGGGCGCGCACTCAACTCCAATGACCCTGATTAGCATACACGCCTTTCCCGCGGCCATATATCCGGACTGAATTTAGATTGGAGTGTTGGTATTAATGGCAGAGCTCTGGAGGGGAGGGGGCTCGATCACATGACCCCTTTTATTTGTTTGGTTGTGTGTACTGTATACGGTTATAGTATGTAGGGGAACTTATGTTTTAGGAATAGGGATGTGTTTTTTGTATTTGCGTGTACAAAGGAGTATACAGGAAATCAAGCAACAACAGATCTAGTGACCCTTCTAGGTTGCTTGTCCTCCAAAACACTGAGGATCAAGTGTCCAAACAGTGGTTTAGAGTGGGTAAGGGAACATTGGAAAGGGAATTACTGCCCTGGAACTAATGTCCGTGGCAGGATTAGGAAGTTAGTAGGGGACAGATGGGTTAGTAACTGAGGGGGGGATAAAATAAAGTTATTCATTTACAAACGCAGTCGCGGGTTTGATGCGAGATACTTGTCTAGGCGGAGTTTAAATTAATCAACGGTGATGCAGTCTATAACGTTTCGGGGAAGCCCATTCCACAAGTTGACAACTCGATTGAAGAAGAAATTCTTAGATTCGTGTGAGTTAAAAGATTTACCAATAATTTTGCAACCGTTTCCCCGCGTGTAATTAGATTGGTCGATAGTGAAGTACTTACTACAGTCCATATTGTCGATGCCTTTGATGATTTTGAACACTTGAATTAAGTCACCTCTTAATCTGCGCTGGGTTAAAGGAAATAGATTTAATTCTCTAAGACGCTCTTCGTATGGTTTGTTCTTTAGGCTAGGTATCATTTTGGTAACTCTACGTTGAACTCGTTCTAGCTTGTTTATGTCTTTTTGGTAATAAGGGCACCAGGATTGAACGCAGTATTCCAGAAGAGGGCGGACTAAGGAATTGTAAAGGGTTAGGATAACTTCTTTAGATTTATGCTCAAATGACCTGCCTATAAAGCCATTTATTTTGTTTGCCTTCTTAACAACTTCTGAACATTGTTGACTCGGTTTTAGGTTAGTCGATATTGTTACTCCCAGATCGGTTTCTCTGTTTACATTCTTAAGCTGAGTGCCATTCATCGAATAGTTTGCTTTCTCATTTAGGTATCCGATATGTAGTACTTTACATTTATCCGCATTGAAACTCATTTGCCAAATTTGGGCCCAACATGACAATTTATCTAGATTGTGTTGCATATCGTCAACTTGTTCTTTTGAGAGTACGCTATTTGCAATTTTTGTATCGTCTGCAAATTTTGAGATTGTACAGGTGAGACCCTCATATATGTCGTTGATGTAAATTAGAAACAGAATTGGACCTAGTACCGATCCCTGGGGTACCCCGCTACTTACATTGGTCCATTTAGATGCCTTACCGTTTATGACTACTCTTTGCTTTCTGTCGCTGAGCCAATTTTCTATCCATTTCAAAACACCGTCTTGTATTCCATGCGCTTTTAGTTTTAGCAGTAAACGTTTGTGGGGAACTTTGTCAAAGGCCTTTTGAAAATCAAGGTATATAATATCTACAGCTTTACTCTCATCGTAGAGGTTAAGGATATCGTGGAAGAAGTCTAAGAGGTTTGTTAAACAGGAAAGTTTTTTACGAAAGCCGTGTTGAGTATCTTTAAGTATGTTATTTTCCTCTAAGTGATTTACGAGTCTGTCTCGTATGACCGTTTCTAGCATTTTACATACAACTGAGGTTAAGCTAATTGGACGATAGTTACTGGGTAGGGATTTGCTGCCTTTTTTGAATATCGGTGTTACGTTGGCTAGCTTCCACTGATCAGGCATAGTTCCAGACTGCAAGGTTTTATTGAATAATAATGTCAGTGGTTTGGAGAGCTCATCCTTAGCTTCCTTTAGAACTCTAGGCGAGATTGTATCAGGTCCAGGCGTTTTATTTACCTTGAGTTTATCTAAACAATTCAATACTTCTCTCTCTGTAACGGTGATATTGCTTAGAACATCTGAATTATCAATCTGCATCGGCGATGGTGTAGGGATATCACTGAGGTCTTCTGTTGTAAAAACTGATGCAAAGAAGGTATTGAGGGCATTACTCATTTGTACTTCGTCTTTCGTGTATTCTCCATTTTCATCGACTAACGGTCCAACAGTTGAAGTAACTACTTTTTTCTTTCTGATATAACTATAGAATTATTTCGGGTTTGTTTTACTTTGATTCGCAATATGTAACTCTAAGGTCTTTTTACTTTGCTTAATTAACTTTTTGGCTTTGCGTCGTAGCTCTACAAATTTCAGCCGTTCTTCGTCATTTTGTGAGGATTTTAATCTATCATTAGCAAATTTTTTAGCAAGCAGGCAGTTTGAAATATCTTTATTCCACCATTTGGGCTTATTATTATGGCCTGGACGCCGTATTTTCGATGGTATGCAGTCTTGCACTGCTTTTAGGTAAGTGGTTTCGAATAACTTCCAAGATGTATTTATGTCGTTATTGTTAATTAAAAAGCTCCAGTCAGTTTCTTTAAACATAGCTCTAAGTTTATGGAAGTTTGCTTTCTTGAAATTAGGGACTTTTTCGATGCTACTATTTGGTTCGTTACTAGTAAACTTTAAAGTGAAAGTTATCGTACGATGGTCGCTGTTACTGAATTCATCACCAACATTCAAATTCTCTATTAATTCTTCTTTTGTTGCAAGTACAATGTCAAGAACGTTATTACCACGGGTCGGCGTTCGAACAAATTGATAAAGCGAACTCTCTTGCAAGTTCGTAACAAGTCATGTCCGGAGTGTGAAGTAAGAGTATCGCCCCACTTGGTCACAGGTAAATTAAAGTCGCCAAAAATTACGGTATCTTGTGAGTTACTTACATCTGCAATTTGTTCGTAAATTTCTCGGTCAGTTTGCACTGATTGAGCTGGAGGTCTGTATATTAACGCAAGTATTATTTTTGTACCTTTATTATTCTTTATTAGCACAAAAGATGTGTCGACATTCACAATTTGAGGTTTTGACAAGAGGGTAGGGTTAAGACTTTCTTTGATATAAAGTAAAACGCCACCTCCATTTCGATTTATTCGGCTTTTCTCAAACATTACATAACCAGGAAGTGAATACTCTGCTAAAAAGTCTCTATCTTCTGTATTGAGCCAAGATTCTGTTATGCCAATCACATCATAATTTTCTGTAAACACTAGCTCCTCTAAATCTGAAAATTGATTGCGTATGCTACGAGCGTGGTGTGATATGGGAGGTTGTTGTGGTTATTTTGTGTAGGTGTGGGTGTGTATCCTGGAGGCTAATTTAAAAGTTATGATATGTATATTTGCAAACTGTTGTCGATCATGTTCGTGAAAAATACGTTTTGCATGCCATTTGGATAGATGAACCCCCCCCCCCCTCCCACACACACACACACACGTATTCACAGAGGCACAGGGGTACTTTAATTGTGTTTCTATTTTTGGTAACACATCGGCATTGCAGTGGCGTATGCACGTATTATTTTTTACAAACTTTAATAAATTCAAGCAAACTTGTTAAGTATTATTGTTATTCGTAAACATAGTAAACTAAGCTTTAATAATGATCAGCCTACATTAACGTAGCTCGCTATATGTATTCGGCAACGTTTACTATCATGACTTAAGTACAGGCTCTTGAGCATATTTTAAGTAGGAGCAGTTAGTGCAGAGTTGTCTAAATTATTAACACTAATCTTTTACATGCGTGCGTGCGTGTGTGTGTGT
>CM064543.1:17073796-17078796 GCA_032716605.1 Paralithodes platypus
GGAAGTCCAAGTACACTATATCAAGACTTTTGGTAAAATCATTAATCTTAAATAGGTTGTCATAAAATTCGATAAGGTTCGTTAGGCATGATTTTTTTGCTCTGAAGCCGTGTTGACTATTATTAATAAGATTATTATTCTCTATGAAAAGTACAAGTTCGTCTCTTATAATTGATTCTAATAGTTTTACAACAACGGAAGTCAAGCTAATGGGTCTGTAATTCCCTGGTAGTTTTTTATCTCCCT
The DNA here is from genome assembly GCA_032716605.1 of Paralithodes platypus. Taxonomy (NCBI): domain Eukaryota; kingdom Metazoa; phylum Arthropoda; class Malacostraca; order Decapoda; family Lithodidae; genus Paralithodes; species Paralithodes platypus. The sequence continues at coordinate 17,074,043 of CM064543.1, forward strand.
TTTTAAATATCGGTGTAATATTCGCTGTCTTCCAGTCAGTGGGTAATTGTCCATGTTGGAGTGACATGTTAAACATTTTGGTTAGGGGTTCGGCAACTTCATCTTTGACCATTTTTAGGATTTTAGGGATGAATAGGTCTGGGCCGGGAGATTTATTTATTTTCAGTAATTCAATCTGTCTAGTGACGTTTGATTGGCTAATTTTGAAGTCAGGGAGCACAATGTTGCTTGTTTGATTAGTAGCTTGTGGAGTGTTCGTGTTGGCAGCAGTGGTAAAAACGGAGCTGAAATAATTGTTAAGTGTAGAGGCTATGTCTTTGCTATCTGTTTCTAGAACACCTTGAGTGTTAAGTATGGGTCCTATCCCGCTTGTGATTTGTTTGCTACTGTTAATGTATCTGTAAAATTGCTTAGGATTAGATTTACTATCTTTAGCTATGCTTATTTCATAATTCCTCTTTGCTGTTTTTATTAGTGATTTTACTTTTCTTCTGGCGGCCAGGTATTGCTTACATATGGTATTATTCTTTGTTTCTCTCTTTAAGTTGTATAAACGATTTATTTCCCTAATTGCTCTACTGATATCTATATCGTACCAAAGGGGTTTGTTTATTTTCTTACTGTGTCTTTTACGCATTGGGATATGTTTCTTTTGCGCACTCATGAATATTTCTTTAAATCTTTCCCATGTATCGTCAATGTTGGTGAGACCTTCGAGATGCAGATTAATATCTTTTAAGTCCTTTCTTAGGCTATTGAAGTCTGCCATATTGTAGTTGGGAATAAAAGAGAGAGAGAGAGAGAGAGAGAGAGAGAGAGAGAGAGAGAGAGAGAGAGAGAGAGAGAGAGTAATAAAGATATTGAAGGTTTTATGTAGTGTCCTCCTCCCACATCACTGTAATGGACTCTTCCATGTCAAATAGTTTCCAACTGGTCCAAAGTAAGCTAATATGTATATAATAATTTTGTAACTTACATAATTATAATATTTTTATAAGAAAATGGTAAAACAATTGCAGTTAGTTGGAGGTTTGGTAGCCACTAGGACAGTTTGGTCACCCTTATGGGAAAATACTGAAGAAAATACCATTTTCAACATTCAATATCTCAATACTGATTGAGTTTTGGAGTATGTGTGATAGAACATTTTAGGCTTAGAATATTTTGTTTTATCATTTTCCAAAGTTCTGCCCTTTCCTCCTGGGACACCCTGTATATATATATATATATATATATATATATATATATACTTATATAGATTCTATGTCAAATTCCTTGTAGCCTTTTTTGCTCATTGTGTTTAGATTTCTTGTTGTGCTCATATATGTTTGTGACTTGTGTCTCGATATTCTGTTTATGACTGATCTCAATGTTATCACTTATTGTCCAATTAATACTCTTTGTTTTGCAATGTAATTTCTATTCATTTTGATTGGTCCTTCCTTAGCAGGTTTAATTGATCTTCTTTCACTATACCTTTTTCCATTATATGCATTATATTCCTATCTTCTCTTGTTTTCAGTTAAGAAGGGAGTAACTAAACCCCCCCCCCTCTCTCTCTCTCTCTCTCTCTCTCTCTCTCTCTCTCTCTCTCTCTCTCTCTCACTCTCTCTCTCTCTCTCTCTCTCTCTCTCACGTACAAGTTTCCTTCTCAAGTACGAGCAAATGGAAGCAATTTTAAAGCAAGAAAGCAGAACGGATGATCCTATTTGAGTGCATAATACAGTACATGCACTCACGCACCCGCACGCCTTGGACTATTAATATTACGTACGAATGTCTACCAGGAAATGTAGATTAATATGTTGAGGCATGTACAAGTTATTTATATTTTTATTTACTACTACTACTACCATTACTACTACTACTACTACTACTACTACTACTACTACTACTACTACTACTACTACACCCTCCCCCACACATACACACCACTGTCTGTATTTATATTATATTACCCAAGCAAGCAACGAAAATATACTTGTAGCGTTGGGTTATTTTCAGCATCACGCTCTTCATTGTGTGTGTGTGTGTGTGTGTGTGTGTGTGTGTGTGTGTGTGTGTGTGTGTTTAGTATGTTGCATAGTATAGTTGTGCGTGTGTGTGTGAATATGTGGGTTTGTGTGTGTGTGAATATGTGTGTGTGTGTGTGTGTGTGTGTGTGTGTGTGTGTGTGTGTGTGTGTGTGTGTGTTTGTGAATATGTGTGTGTGTGAATATGTGTGTGTGTGTGTTGCATAGTTTTTTCTTTTGTTTACTATGTAGGTTATTTTGTTGAAAGGTCCTTATGTATAAGTATTTTTCCACATGTATTCATGGCTATGAAATACATCAGCAGGTATGAATTATTCAGCATTAGAAGTATGAGCTTCTATCTACTCACAGAAGAGGCACAACTACTTATAGATGTTCCTCAGAAAACAAATCTAACATATTCCAAGTTACTTTATAATATAGCCAGGTGGAGTGCACTTTACATATAATTATTTAGTTCCGTTGTAGATGAAATAGAAACAGATTTGTATTTGATTATCTCCTCGTAATGTATTGTTATATAGATTTATTGCTTAGGCACTAGGCTGCCTAGATGTGTGTTTACCTGGCATGGTGGTTTTGCATTAATTCATATTATGTAATATAACATGTAAACTATGGGAGGAATACATTATATAATTATTAATATTTGTCATGATCTACTTGTTTTTGTGTGTGTGTGGTTTTTTTTTAGCACGTGCATCGAAGATTTTTTACGCATCGAAGAAGACAAAGACTTGAAAATATAATATAAACTCGCTGTAATAACAACAATACTATTTGTGAAGGAGTAGTAGGAAAAGAAGTGCCACTGCATAAATGGCCTTCAGAACACAGAGAACGGTTAACCTTTCACATAACGCCATTTTGGAAAGTCAGAGAACCAGCATGTACTTTATATATCGTCTTCAAAGCTTGAACATTATAACAACAATTCTTACAAGCCAGGGCTGCAAGCCAGGGCTGGTAAATATAACGGTATTCAAACCCGTATGTTCATTGATGTTAAATGATACAAGTTAAAGTAATACCTCACAGTTCACATTATGTCTTTGAAATCAATAAAAGTTCCAACACTGCAATTTAATCTTGATTATTTCTTTATTCGTTTTCATATTTATTCGTCATACAACATAATTATCCCGGTTTGACATACTGCTGTTATTAGTTAAATCACAAGAAATAGACAAGTGTTCAATCTCTGTGTTCTAAAGGGTATCTAGCCATGATAACTGCTTTCTGTTCTCCTACGGCTTGGTCAGGCCACCGAAGGACACCAGGGCCTGTGTGTTATGCTAACGAGGCTCCTTTGATCACCTCACCGCTAACGAAGGTTACCTTTAACTAAGAAGACGGAACTGTGTCCTTTTTAGGGTCATTCTTTATATTATCCCTTTTGAAAATGTGTTTTCAATCGACTGAGATCAGAACGTTATATTAATTTTCATCTTGTGTGAAATGAGGACTGCCCCTTGATAAGACGGTATGTTAACGTTAGATATGGAAATGAGACAGTATTTTTAATTATGCAAAGAACCCCACCAGAAAGAGAGGGGAAATGTCTGAAATAGAGTTTTATTCTTTTTAGATATTGTTCGTGATGACATTGTAAAAAAAGGAGAGGGGAGTTCCAAAGAAGAAAATGTACTATGTTTATTTACCGGTATCTTATATTTATATAGACATTAGCACTAACATGAACATATATGTGAACAGAAAAAATTCGTGGAACTTTCTTAAAGATGATGACATTATAAAGAGGAGCACAGGAAATTATTGAATAAAAATAGAACATTCTTAAACGAAAGATGGACAATTTACGTAATTGTATTAATATATGTTTTGTTGTGTTCAATGGAATGTTGCATATTCTAAAACCATAGCAACTAACCGTTTCTTGTTTCCAGATTAAAATAATAACACCTTTTGATTGACGGTAATTGGAAACATTGGACATATTAAGAAGTTTGTGAAAGCATCTGAAATGCTGGGGAGATAATGTGGAGAACAAGACAACATTGAAGGAGCTGCGTCTCATTGTGGAGATAAACACAGGACTTGTAATAAAAGGTAAGGCAATCAGTTAAGGTAATTCCATAATTGTTTACAGTAGTCAGACATAACTGTAGCCAAAGATCTTAGAATAACGACACACTTTTTATATTGCAGTACAAAAAAGCACATGCACTCATATTTGCTTAACTCTGTTAGGATACGCACACATACACATGCACACATATTGACCTGCAAAAGTCTTAACTTTCTATACCATAATGATATCATGGCAAATACATATTATAATGGTCCACTGGAAATGTAAGCACAGTACATACAACATATTATATTTTAGTGTCGGGACGGGGAAAACAAAAACATAATTTTAACTTAATCATAAAACCACAAACTTAGACGAGGCCTCCTGTCTCAAAATATAAAGAAGCCCTATCTATATAACCAATGAAACTTCCTTAGCTTGTACCCAAAGTTGTATATACGTCCACGGGCTGTTATTACGAACCAGAGTAACTTTTACATCTTATTACCTAGTCCTCCCATTTGGCTTCAGTTCTATCCTTATTTAAGACAACATTTGGCTTAAGTTACGAATTTCAATATCCTGGCAGCTGTGGTAAATTATTGATCTGTAATGTTACCGAATTGCATTCCAGACAATTTTTAAAGGGGCATTTACAGCTAATGCAACATTAACTTGTCCTGGAA